>JAYJLV010065800.1:0-16565 GCA_036873485.1 Torymus texanus
TTTCTAAATAAACGCTTCAATGTTAATTTATAAAATAATAAAAGTCGGCTGATTTTAGGTATCACATGGCCTTAAGCGTCGAACTGAAAATTTAATTTCTCCGCTCGCGCAGAAATCACGAAGCGCTCGCTCGCTCGCCTGTGCGACAATGCATTTTTAACGAGATTTTTTTTCTCTCTATCTCTCTCTCTCTCTCTCTCCTCGCGTATCTCTCTACTGCGCAGCGAGAGTGAGAAAAAGAAAGATGGAGAGTAAAAGAGAGAGAGAGAGAGAGAGAGAAAGAGAGAGATGTCGACGAGAGACAGATATATATATATATACGTATCTAGCAGAGGTTGAAAAGGCCTCGGTCATTGTCTCGTAGCCAAAGGCATTTTCCCGCCGCGAGCTCACGCGCGCGCGCACGTCTCTCTTCATTCTTTCGTTTTTTTTTGCGCCTCGCGTCGAACGCGCGTGCACCACGCACGTATATATACGCGCGAACTGGAGCACGAGGGAAAGAAAAAAAAATGACGAAACGCAGGAAGGACTGACGCAGGCGACTAGCAGACTCGGCCGCGCATCTCTACGCGAGCGCGCGCGAAAATGCGAACTTTGCTCATTAGAAGCTATGACGGCGCGAGCATTGCGAGAGCTTGCGCAGTGTGCCTTTTTCTCCATCTCCCTCTCTCTTTCGGACGCTTTTTATGAAATTTTGAAAATGACGCACGATGACGGTTTCGAGGTTTTCACTATGCTACACTGGTTGTCATTTTTAGAGTTCATCAAGTTGCTGTAGATAGGTTTTTAAATATGATTAATATGATCAAAGTATAGTTTTCTGAGAAAGCAGTCGTTAGTCAATTTCTGATAATGGGCTAAAGATATTTTTCGAATAGCAATCACGAAGGAAAGAAGTATAGTAATGCTAGTAACGGAAAGTATAAGAATTTTTCCAATAATTAACAATTCAATTCCCTAATACGCAAAAGTATTATAGTGATTCAATGCAGTCGCTTTCATTATATCTATAGCCACAGCTTTGAGCAGCACATAAAATAATATACCAGTTTGCTCTACCCCGCCGGTCTCACAAAATCAACACACATACAGCCGAAAAACTAATCTGCCAAAGACCCGCGAGTGCGGACAGCGATTATATATCCCCCCCGGCGTTCATTCAGTCTCTCTGCGCGCGTTCGCAAAATCGATAAGCGCAACGCGCGCGTTAAGCTCTACATGGCAAACTCTACTGCGCTGTGGTACACCCTATTGAAAATCATACCGCAATGAGACATTTTCTCATATAAAATATTCTCGGTTCGAGTCGCTCGTATAATTATATGCAGAGATTGAAAAAAAAAAAAAATTAAATTTATTATTGATATAGATTCTTTCTCTTCAAAACAATTTTTCTTTTTAAAAATAAATTCTTTCATTTCAAAAGTGGGAGAGTTCAAAATATGAGCTAGGAAATCTCGAAATTTCAATTTTGGTGAAATGAGTAGAACTTCGTGATGTATGCAACGAAATATATGAAAGACAACGGCTTGTATACACTTCCCACACTGCACTAAAAAGAGTATAATTGATCGGGCGTACATATTTCAATAGATATTTAAGATTTTAGCCAAAAAAAATGAATAATTTTAGAAAAATGCATTTTTAATAAAAACTAGACAGAGTATGTTGTGTTTTTTTCAAAATATTATGTAATAACGTATAGTTTACTTAAATCCTTAATAACTCATGTAACATTTATATCAATATATCTAAGTTTTATTAATTCTAAGAAACTTAGCGTATAATATGAGTGAGTTGAGCAGAGCGTAATGTTACATGAGCACTGCGCGCGTTCCGCTGTCTCGTTTCTGATGAGCGCTCCTGTCTATATGTCTGTTTTCCTTGCGCGTATATAGGAGAGCCTATCTCTTGAAATAATCCCCGTTATAAGCCGCTAAACGCCAGCAATTTGTGCGAGCACAGCCGAGATCCACCCGAAAACAATGTTGTTGTTCCTCCTCCTCCTCCCCCGCCTGCCAACGAGCTAGCGCACTTCGAGTGGGATTCAAACGCAAAACGCGCGTGCGGCTGCGTCGTGATTCTACAAAATTATATTTTTTAATGCTATAGTGGTATACAGAGACGTATATATACTAACAAAGGATTAGACGGAGCATCGACCGAATGAAAGAGAAACACAAAAGCCAATTGGTGATTGTGGGGAGCAGTTTTATTTGTTCTGTTATATATGTATTATAGAAACTGGGAATTAATTAACATGATCGCTGAAATATTTCTGCCGAAACATCGCTTTTATATTCTAAAAACGTAATATATGTGTATATAATCGATGATTTGAAAACAATTATTCATCATGTCGATCACCGACTAGCTCGAAAAAAAACTCGAAATTTTCCGACAAAACGTCGTTTTTATCCCACGTCACGCTAGTATCGTGTGTATGTATGTATGTGTGTTCACAGCAGCGCATTCAGGCAAAATTCACATATCGGAGCATTGCTATGTGCAGAGACGTTGAGCGGACCGCGTGCACTAATACCGTGAACGCGTAATGGAGTAGAAATACGATCGGATTTGACGTATAGAGATCTCAGATTTCGCTTCCGATCGACCCTCATCTCGCGATACGTCCACAGCGCGGTCGACCAAGTATATGTGTGTGTGTGTGTGTGTGTGTGTGTGTGTGTGTGTGTGTGTGTGTGTATATATATATATATATATATGAACACGTGCACGCAATGATTGCACACGCGTCTATACTGCAAGTAGCAGAACACGATGATTGGAAATCTCAGAAAAATATGCCCGGGATTGATTGGCTGCAAGATTTATGGATATTCATATTCTCGTTATGGAATGATTAAAATTATTTTACTTGTCGAAACGTGTATATAAACGTTCTTTTTTTCTCGTCTACGAATTTATTTAGACTTGTTACCCTATTGTTTAAACGATCTTATAGATTTTCTTTTCCAAAGATTTCTTTTACCTTTAGATATATAATAAGTAAAAATAATATTTCAGAAAATTTCCATTCCCCATTAACCATTGTATTTCAAAACGTTCCTATTGTCACTAAAGACGTTAAATATTTCTACACGCGTTGTTCCAGCATACGCAAGCATCGGCTAAATAATTGAAAACGTTTGAAAACGCGCAGAATGGAGACAAAAAAAAAACCATTGATGGTAGAAGACTTTCGCGAAACTCGTCGTGATAGTGCGAACAACGCGGGCAACTCGTTTTACCACTCGTTGTCGCTGCGCGAACGCGCGCGTCGCTATAATAGGAATATACATGCTCAGCGGCCGAAGACTACTACTACCTATACCTACCTACCGTTACTTAAGGAAGTTGAGAAATATCTCGACTGCTCGCTTGTGCTTCGGGATACGGGAAAAATTTCATTTCTATTGCGTATATAAGAAGTGCGCACGTTTGTTCGTCCCGAGCAAAATTACGACTCGCCGGTGGATGGGTTGTAAGTGTGTGTATATAAGTACTCGAGGAATCTATACGAGCGATTGCACATTGTTGTATGGATTGTTTTTGTCAGGGAACAAAAAGGATGAAATGCGCAGTGATGAAGGTATGCTCGATGAGCTGTCGTCGCCGCATACAAGAGGATTAGCGATGGCGCAATGACACGAGCCATTTGTTACATTTTATTATATAGCGTGCACATATTATGAAGAAATTATCATGCATGAGTTGGTAAGATGCGTGTGAGGTCAGTTTTCGAGTGTCTGGCTTTATTGCTGTGGATGTAATGATTGTACTGCATTATTATTTTTATATATTAAAAGAGTACCGATAAATTAATACTATAGCAAATGGCGTCATATGAGTTTCATTACGCTTAATAGTCATATATTTCAGCCTTATTAATCCCTTATTTTCAGCGGAATCTTTACAACTCGTTAGGTTAATTTTAGATTTTTCGGTAATTAAAAAAGTAACTCTTATATGTTAACGCAAATATTTGTACTAGGTAAATGTTTGAAAAAGCGAATGAATGTAAACGATCAATTTTCATTTATTGCGCATATCAAAATGTCAATTTGGCTTAAATTGTAAAGTATCAAAGTTACAGATAAAAAGTGAATAAAAATTCAAGTAATTTTAAGTCACAAAATAACTCAATTTTTATCTATGTTTTTATCTGTTATTTAAATGATCTATGAAATTTTGAACAAAAATGAGATTTTTATTTTAATTTAATAGTGGTTAAAAATCCCATTGTCTATACTTTCATTTGATTTTTGAAAAAATTGATTTAGTTCCAATATTTGTGAAGTACAACAAAATGAAATTGCAGGAATTTTCATTAAAAAGTGATTTCGAAAAAATGACATATGAGATTAAAATGAGGTTATATTGGAATTTGATGTTTGGATGCCAAGAAACATATCCCAAATCCTCAGCGAAATTTGATTATCAGTAACTGGAATTACTTCTTGAAGATTTTCCTTATTACCAAAGCTTGAAATAATTGCATTTTTGAAGTTATTGACTTACATGTTTTAAATTAAATATCATAAAACCAGTAAATCGCAATTTTGAAGTTGTTCTTTTACCCGAAAACTTGAACTTGAAACTTAAATTTAATAATAATAATACGAAAACTTGAAACAAAAAAAAATCTATTATACTTGAAAGGATAGTGGAAAATCACAAGTTTAAAAAAATTCCTAGAAATAATATCTTTGTGTAATTAAACTTAAATATATCTAGTGTGATTTATAACTGGAAGTCTAATCACATATCTCAAGAATACTTTGAATATTTCAATGTACGTATCAACTTTTCCCACGAGAATGAACATGTTGCAAGAGAGGAGTATTAAGCTATCTATAACTCTTTTTCATTGAAACCTACAACCGCAGTATTAAGCAAATAAGTTAGCAGTAAAAAGCAATCACATTCTGTATCGCACCTCCAGGTGAATCATAACACGATGGTTTATTCACTTTCAATGGATTAGATCAGATAATGCGAACATAACTGACGCACTTTATGTATTCATCTCGCGTCGATGGAACTGCATGCGTAAGTTCAACTAACTATTTTCGTAAGCTCGTCACATCTTGCAATCACTTTCGCTCTTACATCTTGACATGTAGTCGTTAGATTCTTATGTAAACCTGCTTAGAAATTACTTAATAAAAAATACATATTACGGTACAGTCGAAAGAACAATCAATTATAACAATGACATTTCTAAAGATTCAGTGAAACTTTTGAACAAACAATTACACGTAGGATCGTTAAACTACTTTCTAAATTCGCACTCCCGAGAACCTTAACTGCGCTAAAAAAAAATCTCGAAACTATATACTGTTTACAGCTTTCTTAACCACCTGCCTAATTGTATGCACCAACTCGCAACCGACAACCGTTTTCTCCCGAAAATCATGCACGCACACACATATAATATATATACCTATATCGATATACACACACACGGACTCATGCGACCTCTTGCCTCTTCTCTCGAGAGCCCGCATGGCACGGTAGGCTTCGACGTCCGCGCGCGCGCGTGCGCAAGTGAAAGTCCACCGGAGCGCAAAAGCAGGCCACGGCTTTACAGCAACGGTCTGCAGATAGCCCATTACGTAATATAGTATATTAGCCGCGTTCTGCGCCTATATAACAACAATCTTCTTTCGGTCTTCGCACGACGGTAACTTCGGTGCATGAGTACCGCCCAGAAAGTTCGCTCGGATTATTTCGAGAATGGATGTATAGTGTTTATGAGGTTGGGTTCCGGTTAATGGGATTTTCGTATTTTTATTTTCAAATATAACCGAGTTTATATAAATGCTCGTGAGGAATGTTTGTATACGTACATATGGCCGAAGAACTAATTAGCGAAGAAGGCGAGCGTTTCTCGACTCTGGTTCTCCTTTTTTAGACACGACCGCTTCCCTGGAGAACCTTATATTTTCACTAGATCGAAAATTGTAACACCTCAAAAATCAATAATTTATTGTATAAAAATTGTTTTCCACCGAAAATGAGTTCATTTTAAGTGTCCCCTATGATGTATGTATGTATATGTATGTCTATACGTATGTACGGAACCTTGTGTTCATATTATCATATCGAAAAATTCATCGAATCCGATTACAAATCATAGTACACTTTCGTCTAGTTATACATGGGTGACAGTTCTACTTTGGAAATGATCCCTTCAAAAATATAAAAATGCGATCACAATTAAAATTTTGAAAAAATTGATTTTTGAGCGTAATGCATCGAAAATTTATTTTTAGTAGAAATTTCACACATGCATCTGCTAAAACTAATTAAAACGCAACATTTTTACATTAAACATTTTCTTTTGTGAGCATTATTTTTAGAAATAACAGCCAAAAACCACTAAAAATCTTTTAAAAAATCGATTTTTGCCTATTACTCTACAGGTTTTTACTTTACACCAAAATGTTGAATATAAAAGTTGTAGATAATATTAGAATCAAACTTCTTTCTATTTAACATTTGCATGTAAAATCAATTCCTGATGAGCTGAACTCATAAAATCGATTTTAAGCGGCTAAAAACGTAAAAAATGAACAATTTTGGACTACAACATGACGTGGTTTTGACTTTAGATAGAAATATTAAATACAAAAGTTATAGATAATGACATGACAAAACTTTCCTCTACTAAACATTTCTTGTACAATTAATTCCTGATGAGCTCATAAAATCGATTTTAAACGGCTAATAACGTCAAAAGTGAACTATTGTTGGCAATAACAGCACAGGATTTTAGTTTACACAAAAGTTGTAGATAATAAAACGAAAATTTTTTTATTATTAGTATTTGAAGTGTTGCAATTTTCGAACGCAGAGACACGCAGGGGGGCACAGCCCCCTTAGTTTTTTACTGCGCCCGTACGCTTCCCGAGTAAGTATATCGGAGGTTCATACTTTGTCTTGGAAATTCGTTTTCTCTCGACAGGTAAATATACTGAGAGGTATATATGCAGCGTGTGTATACTTAATATATTAAATACTTTTGCGTGGGTTGTTGTTTGTGTGAGGATGGAAGAACTTTAGATATTATAGTAGACGGGTGAAAATACCCAATAAAAAAGTTATGATTTGATTTTTTCAACCGAAAATGACTGAAATACTAATTGAAATTAATTGAAGATTATTCCTCATTAACGCAATAAATAATTCTTTAACAAACTTCGTTATGCTTATTGAGACTTATAAATTACATATAAGAACAATTTTGCAGAAAAATTCCCTAGAAAAACCATACACCTTTCTTCCGTTCTTAATATTTATACCTTATATCTTCCCTATACAAGTTCTTCGAATTTTTCGACTTCTCAATCTTCCGGACCGTTTCCTTTTCGCAACTTGGTGAGCAGCTTGTTTAGCTACGGATAGTCGTAAAACCTATGGCCTATATAGTACAAATAACGATTGTTCTACACTTTATAGGTGCGAATACATTACACCGATTTTAAGCGTCGCGTATAAAAACATGAATAGTTAGGAACGTCCGCGTTTCACCATGAATATGTATAGAGACACGCACCGACGGTTAAACTTATAACTGGATTGATTTTCAGCTACGATTTTTCAACCTCGACGATGTAGCACAGGCGTGGCACTCGCCATTTTTTAAGCAAAACAAACAATAATTTTGAATGGGGAAAGCGCGCGCAAGGTGTTTTCTCTCTATCATACACGATGTGTCGGTTGTTAAATCTGATCTTACCATAGTCAAGATAATCCGCGTGAATAGTGGATAATTTAAAGTGCACGTCTCTTTTTAAAACGCCTTGTTATCTGATGTGAGTGAATGGTTAATAAAATCACGAGGAATGTATATACACCTTCGAAGTGAAAATCTATTAATCTCGAGGAATATCTTATCTAACAAAGGAAGCATCGTAATTAGTAATTATAATAATATGTTATCACCCACGATTGGTGTTATTTCGTTGCGTGTACAATGTAAATAGAAAGTTATACAATCTATAATTATGAATGAAGTTTCGTTGTTTAATATTCTCCAAACATATATAACTTTAAGGTCATAATTATATACTCCGAAAAATTTGATACAAGATTTTTTTTTTCTTTTAGGTATATATGCGACCGAACGCAGGGAAAGTAATATGAGTTTGCACTTTCTCATCTTGAAGTACACCAATTTGAATTTGAATTTTATTTTACGAGACGTATATTATTTTAAGCAAAACATGCCATAAGATATATATTTTGATGTTTACGTACTTTCTCATTTTTAATAAAACGTTCTAATAAGGTAGTGTAAATTTAAGTTAATAACATTTTCTCACGGTCAGAGTATACCTATAATACAGAATTCGCAACTTGATTTTCTTTCCAAGAATCGGAAATGAAGAGGAATTATATGCAATTTTAAATGCTTACCTAGTTTATAAACAAGTATATTATACTGTAATAAGTAAATAATAATTATTTCTCTTACTTATTCAACCTTTTTTAATTATTTATTTAAATTCAATAATGTCGTAAGATGATAATGATTAATTTATTTCTCGTATTACCACATTCTGAATCATATGTAAAGCAATCTTGCATATTACAGATGCTCAGTCATGATTACATTTTTTATATTCTATATTGTGGAATAATAAATCATGGGAAATTCTGAACATTAATTTTGAAATATAATAAATATTTTACGATAGAAAGATATTCGTATTCATAAAGTAATATCAAAGTAAGTATTAATTCAGATGTGCAATCAACAATATTAATTTAGAATATACAACACTTATTTTATATATATCTGTGACCTTTAATGAATTAATATAAAACATAAACTCACCAATTTGCAGCGCGACGTAGAATAAGCAGGCGACCAGGCTGACCACCAGATGTAACCTCGCCGGCGACGTCATGTTGCCTCCTCCTCAGCACAGGTTATTATATATCTATATTCTTCCGCGACGCTGTTGTTCCTATATAATATTGCGCACCCCTGGCCACACTACTCACGATGCCGTTGTTCCGCCGCGCCGCACTGCCTCATACGAGATTATCTTGCTTGCTGTGTTCCTCTTTCTTCTTTACTTCTCTCTCTCTCTCTCACACGCGCGACAACACTTACATCTGACCTGCAAATAAACCACAAGGTGCGCGTGAACGGAGATCCGTTGTCGCGGTAGCTATAGCTGCACGCGAACGCCGGTTATGTGTATAATAATACACGTGTGAGGAAGACCAGAGGAAGGAACGAGAAAGAAAGAGTGAGAGTGAGAGAGAGCGAGAGAGAGAGATAGAAAGATGAAAGCGTAGCCGTTGAGAAAACAATCGAGCTCGCTGTTGAGTTAAGATTGATACTATAATTAGTATATATACAGAAACGAGAATACTATATGATGTCGAGTTGCATTTATATACAATATTTATATATGTACAGCTACAAGAGATGTAAATATATATATGTCGATGCACGAAAACAACACTCAACAGCTCGCTCAACGAACGCGTATAATATATAATATCCCAACGACAGCACTTTCACCGCGAACCGGCGAGAACAACTTATACACCACATACATACACAAACGGAGCGACTGCTCTATACACGATTATACCTCGACGCCGGCTTGACGCGTTCTGAAATCGGTTCACGCGGAGCCGATATACACGAGGCTGCTGCTGTTGCCGCCACCGACCTTCGCCGCGAGCTATGTGGTAGCCCCCTTCTTTCGCGCCTCCTCCTTCTCCTCTTTCTCTCTCTCTCACTCACTCGTACAGCTAATAACCGATCGAGAAGGAGAGAGGGCGCATCGACCGATCGAGCAAGTATTATATACCTCTGTGCCTGCGTACGAGCTTTATGGTATCGAAAGGTATGCCTTATGTGCTGCGTGAGCAAAATGCTTTTGCGAGAGATTGAGACGTATGGAATGCGTTGCAAGCTGATGCGAGAGTGATACCGTCCAGCTATCGATGATTGTACAGGCTCACTCGGAATTGCAGGTTGGTTGTTGTTGCGATTTGAGGTGGTAGCAGGGACTGTTTAGGGTGATGTATATAATATATATATAAGTTGGAATCGGAAGTTAGACGATAAGAGGTTAGACGCGGTGTGAATTATTTTTAAAGTCAAGGTGAATGTTGTAAGTAGTACGTGGTTTTGGAGGTTCTTACTCATTGCTTTCAAAGTACTTTGCATTGAAGTATATTGTATAGGGATGTACAGATAATTGGAGTGTTTAGTAGGACTAATAATGTTGATGCGAAACTCATGTACACTGTGGATTGAGAACGAAATATCAGATTAATAAATATATCAGAATACATACGTAAAATTAAAAATGTACTTATAATAATGTGAAATCATACAAAGCATGCACCCTTTAGCCAGATCGCCATTTCATACAGAGACAATGAGGATTTTGGTGTTAGGTTTGAACAGCCAACATATATTCAAGTTACTGGACGGACATTTTTTTCGAACGGGAAATCAGCTAAATAATCACTAATGTCACATAACCTGCGTTCATCTACCCAAGTAAACACCGCACCCAGATTTTGCTTCATGACAAATTTTGTTACATATATAATGTTGTATATATAAGCTAATGTACTTTAATTCGTATTGCGAGTTCGTGTTTTAACGATTACCTTAATTCGACTGATAAATTATACGAAGAAAGTTACTTTTATTTTATATAATTGGCAATATTATTTGATTATATTATATTATACATTAATAATTAATTAGTTAATTCGTAACAAAAACTCTTTTTTAACGATATAATTTAATGCATTCAGTTTTTACTAAAAATAAACTTGATTTTTATATTTATATAATACTAAAACGTTAATTAAGTCTTTTAGAGAACCACCAAACCGCAAACACACAAATATTTAGATGAAAAATGTCACTTGAGGTCAAAAGTTTATATGTATGTCTGTTCGACATTTACTAAAATAGTAGTACCAGAAAACGTAACTTAATGACTGTTTAATGCAATTTCCGCAACTTTTGCCATATAGTGTGTTGATGTGAAACATTTTATTATTGCCTCACTTCGCAATTTTGCAACGTTATATATATCCACTATAGCTTTTCATTTAAATGACAAAGTCAAACGTCAAAGTACAAAAGTATTTAAATACTTTTATTGGATTTAAAACTTCTCGAATGATATTGCATCTAGTATATTATATAGATATATAAAATGTAATGTAACTGAAATGTAATTAAAATTTTCGTCATTTGCACAGAGAATATTTTAGTCTTTCAAACTTATTAACCTTGTTTCAGATTACGTGAAATTTACAATTTTGTAATTTACTCGATGGCAACTCGTTTACACACTGTATTATCTGCCTAAATCCCTCGGCCTCATTTGCATAACTGAATATGTAAAAAAAAGCCAAGCGGTAATTAAAAATTACGTATTTTATTATATATTTCAGGTTCAAGAATTTTCTGCGAGCTATGCTAAAAATATCCCACGGAACGTCTCATGAATAATGCAAGAGGCGCCAAAGACTTATATACGAAAAATTCTCATCGAATTGTTTCCGTGTAAACCTTGCTATATAATTGAATTGAATACGTTAGAAGGTATATCCAAACCGTGACATTAAAATGTACCGCACGTTTGAATCTATACAGTATTGTTATGGATATTAAAAACGTTCAAAATTCTCCGACGGTAGATTCATTAACACATCTTAATACTTCGGCATACCTCCGCGCAAGTTATAAGATCTCGCACGCCACTATCGAAATTGCTAACGGTTCCCTTTGCCGAGTATAGCACATCAAAACAGCTATAATTCCAACGCCATCGGTAGTTGAACGAATGGAAAACCCGTTACACACACACACACACACACACACACACACGTGTGCGTATCTATTAACTTGGCTATATTCGCGATCATTAAACCACGCCTTTTTTCTACCTTTCGAACGATATAACCACGCGAGAGCTGAACACTGATGAATTTAGAAATAAACGATTGTGCCTTGATTACAACGAGAGATGTATGTTACTTGAAATTGCACGAATTCCGGTTCATTTTGTTATAGGAGCGCGCGCGAACTCCAATGGAATTGACCGTTTTCACTCGGGCTAGCGATGTGCCGTCGGAATGTGGGGTGAGGTTGGTCTCTACGTTCTTGCTCAAATCCCGCGTGTGAGAATAATTCTGCGTTATTTTCGATAGAATACTGCTTCTGGTACTTACTTTGGCTGTATTACGTAATTGGCGGTAAATTTTTTTTTTCAATTTGTGTGAAACACTAGAGCTTTAAAGTAAAAATGAAGTTTATCATTTAAATATATTTTCATATAATTATAAAACTACTACTACTGTCATAAATGACTACTTTTGTCATAAATGACTACTTTTGTCATAAATTTATTGACAATGAAAATAAAGTATCATTTCCTTTCTTTCTTATTACTTGTCGATGTTTGGTTAATAGAATGGTTATTATTAATTTTTCAAATAAAATTTTCAAGTGCTTTAATTTAAAAAATAGACTGAAAAATCAATTTTTTATAATACTTCTGGAGAAAAAAATCCTTGGTCAAAGAGCGCAGAGAGCAGGTAGAAGTCAAATTAATAATAATTTTAGACATGCGCATTCTGTACAATAAAAATGAATAAGCATTCTTGGACGAATTAAGGTGCTATTTGTCACAAACTAAAAGTAAAGAAAATCGGCTCTTTTGATTGGAGTATATATACTATTTCACAAATATAGCTACTTGTTTTTAGTTGTACAATAATAGTACTTCCCGATACGGATGCGAAAGTAGATTAATTACCTCATATGACGTTTTTACGTAATCTACTTGCATACTAGTCTCGAGCCCCAAAAATCATATCAAAGTTGTAACTACGAGGTCAGACTAAGTAGTATAACAGTATAAAATCTACTCCGGAAGAAAATTATTTACTTTCCGTATCATGAAATCTACTCTAATTTAGCCATGACATTTTAGGTACAAAAGTACAATTTTTTTCTTACTGTACACTTCGAATTGAGCTACTACACTGCTAAATTAATGAAATTTGTTCTTGCAATGCACTTTCATTTGAACTTTAAATAATTGTTAATATTTATGTTATATTAATATTATATTCTATTAATGAATTTGGATATATTTAGGAAACTAATATACCATGTTTATAAAATCACTGGGTCAAAGTATAAAAAAATAAAATAGCATCTCTATCACATTTATCTGCAACCTTGAACCCTTCAGAAACGAGAATTTAATTTCTACCTCATAGCAATATCGTATATATGAAAAAATGTTCATCTTGCTATTAAGCGCAACTCTATTTACAGAGACACTGCTACCTTACGATTAATTTCACCAAAATAAGCACCACCGCACGAGAAATCGGCACAGTAAAGAGATCCGCGTTGAGCTTTGCCCGCGCTGCCAAGCAATAATGGCGGAAGCGATTCCTCGTCTTCCCTCTCACTCACTCTCCGACTTGTGTACATCAGGTATAAGTCGATACCTAGTTAACCTTAACTCTCTCTCTCTATCTCATTCTCTCACACGTGGAAAGGTATGTCACAGTAGTAGCACAGGACGATAGAATTGATAAATACCGAGGACTACGACGACGACGACGACGACGCGGTGGCGCAACGCGCGCCGCGCGACACGAGAGTTCTGCTCTGTGCGCGCTCTCTCCGCTCAGCGGCACGACTCCATGTCATCGTCGATCGGGGCTTGAGCTTGCGCGCTCCCCTCCGTGTCGGCGTATGTATTGGCCGCCCTCGCGTCCCGCAAGCTCCACCCACGTGCGCGCGCATGCGCATTGCGTGCCAAGCATAGTGGACTTGCGCGCGACCTTCGGCGGTGTGCACAGAGGAGAGAAGAGGGAGGAGAGAGTGAGCTTGCGCGCGCCGGTGCGAGAGGATGGGATACGACGAATGCGTCGCTCTGATTTATGAAGGTCGACGTGAGCTAGAAAGAAAAAGACTGGATAGTCTTGGCCATGTGCTGGGCGCTGTTCATTTTTACAATTGAATTTGTTGATTTGTCTGTGCCGAGGTTGCTGTCTTTCTAAATACGTTGTATAAGATGCTACAGTTTGCGGGGAATTACCTCGGAGTCTACACTATGAGGGGTATGTAAATGTTCTGGCCAATGAACGATGACATAATAATTATGTTAGCTAAAAATTTTCCAAAGCTTTCAATTGTTAAAGTATATAAAAGATATATTTTAAGAAAAGCAAAACCCTCGAGAAATCATCGTTTTCAACATTTATATAATAATAATAATAATAATAATAAACAAGATCAAGCCATAGGATAAATGGATATAACTTCCCCTCCGTATAATTTTCACTCGTCATACATTTCCCGGCGATAGCAAATAAGAATGAGAAACAATAAAAATGACAAGATCGACCGACTCCCATTTCTCAAGCAAAAAAAAAAAAACACGACAAACATTCATCAAATCCATCCCCCATCGTAACGTATACAAAGATCTCTGTTTTATTCTTTAACCTCCGTCAACAAGCAAATCAAGATTTGATACGTTCACAGTCGGTGGAAGTAATAATTGTATGCGAATGTTCGAGTTTCGCATAGGTATTCACGGCGGAATTTCCGAGGTCATACCATCTTACCGCTCGCTCACTCGCATACTCGCGTACTTATACGCGAGGTATACAAGGGAATCGCGCGCGCACATAATGCGAACATTATTGTCGTCCTTGTGATCTCTCTTTCGTACACTCACAGTCGTGTTCATAATCGCATTACTCATGCGGTCGTTGAATCCGGTCTGTCGCAGACGTGCAACTTTCTTTACTGTACCTGCGCGCGTTACTATATACCTCTGACTCCTTCAACTGCACATGTATTCTTCAGCATAATTTAAGCTAATTAATCGATTGAAAGGGATGATCGCAAAATTCAAGAGCGGTCAATGTTTCGTCGGTGTAAGGAGCTAATCTCTGAGGTAGAAATGAAAAAACTATAATTATATTTATCTCTTAAAAAAATATTTTGCACCCTAACGTTTTCTTCAACTGCGGGTAAACAATTACATAACAAAATTTTACTGCAAATGTTTCGCGTACCATATATAAGTAAAGCGTTGCCCTTGAATAGCAAAAAAAAATTAGTTGCCTTCATCAATCGATTAATTATGATTAATTATCTCTACAAGGAAATGGATTGCGTTCAATTTTTATGAGTATAGTGTAATATATTATGCTGATAAACAAAATTATTTGGGCAATTTCACATTAACGAATATAAATGATAGAACGAGTTATTTACTAATTAATGAATTTACTATGCAAAAGAACTGCATTTTGTGTTATTTAAAGGTCAGCTGGGTTGAAAAAAAAGAAGCTGTCCCAAGTAAAACAGACATACGAACAACTCCTTTGATGTAAAAAGGATGCCGATAAGCCTGTTCAATACGTCAAAGACTTCAAACAAGTAAACATAAGGAATATTCTTTTATATATTTTCCATTTTAAATATAAATGCATACTTTATTAAGAGAATTTTGGAGCCAATTATCGAACTCTGTACTTGAAACATTTTTCTCGTATTCATAGTTATTCACTGTACTTATTCTAAAGTTATTTCTAATATAATTTCGTAGTAATCATTAATAAACGTGAAAAATGGAATAAGAATTATGAAAAATATCACGAAGACAACAGTAATGACTGAGTTCTTTTTTAATTTTTGTGTTTTTAGAGTCTAGTATCACAAAATTAGATTTTTGTATATTGTGACCTTAGATAATGCTCTTTTAATTCATGATATCAGAAACCACTACCTGATGATATTCTCATTTAAATAAGATGATAACACTGAATTTCAAACAATTATATTAAACAGTGTTATAAATGAGGGAAGAAGACTAAAAAGCATGCGATCGGCATTCTATATCATTGAAATAACGACGCGATGCTTGCTCAAGCTGCGTATTGCTTCTTATCATCACTTTACTGACTTGTTAGGACTCGGATATATAATCGAGCATCTAAGTCGTACAACAGATGCGATAATTCTTCATAAAGACATCACAATTTCAGTAATATATAAGCAACTGGATATCTGTGTTCCCGGCAGAATCCTTTTTCTTCTCTATCAAATAATAAATTTAGCAGCTCGCAATAAAAAGCAATCTCGACGTTCTCTCTCTCTCTTTCTCTCCCTCTCGTGCCCACTCTTCTGTACACAAAAAGTCTCGTCGATTTCGCCGCCCCCTTCGCGCTGGCGTGTGCACGCACGAGTGCCGATTCGAAACTGATCGATGCGCGAGCTCGCAGCAAACGCAGTCGCGGCTGGAATGCCAAATTTAGCCAAACTCATTTAATGCGACGCAGAAAAAAAAGTCAGCCTCTTCTTATCGCATATTATTTTCTTCACTTTTTTTTTCTTCTTTCGCCGCAAAGTTTTTGTCAAGAAGGAGACGAAGGAAATGATATATTTTTCTGCGAGTTTCTGCTCTTTGAAATAATCAAACGCGAGCTTATAAAGTGCGCTCGTGCGAAGGCGAGCCGGACGCCGG
>JAYJLV010065821.1:0-16559 GCA_036873485.1 Torymus texanus
TATATATATATATATATGGGTGTTGTGGGTACAATGATCGAACGAAAGGAGAGTGAAAAACGACTGTGCGTTGAACTTTATCTAATCAATATAAAAGCGCATTATTTCATAATGTATAATATAATGTTAACCTGAGTGATAGAATATTGTGTGCTTTTATTGGCCAATAAATCATTGTGAGTAATCGTGCACGCTTACAACCTACGGCCGTAAATATATCGGCCCGAGTGGACCATGAAAAAAAAAACATGTTACACCCGTTTGGTTTGAAAATAATTTTTTTCAATATGAAATAAATTTTCACGCCGCTTAATAAGCCGACAAGTCAAGCGTTAAACCCTAATATACAAAGAAAAATGTCTGCTACCAATTCTCATATGTTTTTACAACATTTCTTATCGGCATTTAACGATTCTATACTCTCTCAACACTTCCCGCACTATTCTCGAAAGTACGATCATCCATTCGCAATTATTCCCCTCTCCATTGCCGCTTCCCCATAAATTATGCTAATAATCCCCGTGACGCTCCAGTGACTCGCGATCGAAATTGCCTCTTCTCTTTGTACAATGAGAAACTCTCTTCTTGCGCAGTACCACAATAGTATAGTACACACTTTTGGACGAAACAATGCGTGGCAGGCCGAAATTTTCGGACTGCACTTGCTGGCATACCGTGACGACCGCTGCGTACGCACGTGCAGCGAAAGTGACGCTCTACGTTCCATATATATATACACGTGACCTGTTACGCATTGTGCACTTCCTGATTCCTATCTCCACAGCATTGTCGCACGCGTACGCTTCTTAATTGGTCGTAATCGCTATCTTTCTTTTCTTTTTTTTTATTATCGTTTAGGATGTTGCCGTCACATCTTGACTGCGTAGGGTGACGCGCTTGCCTGAATTGCGTCACGCGGCGTTGCATCAGTTACGTGTGCACGCGCACCCAGGCAGGTAGGCGACACCTCGTTGCTGTGTTAATTGTCATTTGGGTAATTTATTGTGCGCTGCTTTTGCGAAAAGTGTGTGTAATCGGTGGGGTTTAGTGACCGATTTCGCGATGGTTAACGGTATATATCCAACGCCATATGTATGTGTATATGCGTGGTGATCGTACTGTGACGAAAATAGGAAGACTATTAGTTTTGACAATGTATTTCATAATTGCGGTCGAACGGTGCAGTAGTGTTGTGACAGTGTATGAGGTGGCGATCGTGGTTCGTATTTTGTGATACAGTAGTTTTTAAAAAGCGGATTAAATGTGTCGATAAATATTAAACTTTTATTGATTGATTTGTTTGATTTTATTATGTGGATCTGATATTAATAATGGAGTTGAACATTTGTAGTAGTTAGTAATAATTTAATGTAAACTCGGAACATTGATGAAAATGTAATGATTATAGCGAAATTAATAAAATCATATTAATATTATAATAATAAATTTTCAATCTTATTGAACTTTTATTGTTAAATGGAAGAATTCCTTTATTGTTCGTCAAATTGATCAGTTTATAAACTCACTAAAGCAGACGTGAAATTTTCTAATTTACAACTGATCTCATTAAAATCGAATTTTGATCATTAATTTATTCATGACAAATATTTCATCCGGGATATAACGAAATTTCGAACAAAATCACAATTTGCCGAGCATTAAAGCTTTATCATCGCGTTCAAAATAAATTGCGATTACATTACGGCCGGCAAACTGAAAATGGTACGCGCATAAGTGCGAGCTGCCCCATAAAATTCATTCGGCGCGAGTGGACAAATAAATCTCGTAAACACATTTCGCGTTATACTTTTCAACTTAAAATCCCATCTCGCGATGTTTTAACCATAGGACGCACCCACAGGCGGTCCCTAATTGTTCATTCCGTTGCATTTTATATATGCATATCATCCTAAGCGTAAGCGGACTGAAATACGAAAAGCCAATTACGCATCCGGGTCGCGAAAACTTTATGTAATTTTAGCGCATGAGTTGCCACGGAGAATTTCACTCGCGACGTGAAATTTCTTATAAACTAAAGCGAAATCCTTTGTACATCCCTTTGACAGTAAAAGAAAGAAAGAAAGAGTGAGCGAGTGCGCGGAACGAAGGATGTAAAGTCGAATTTAATGGCGCGGCGCGTTCAATTAGAGCCTTTAATAACCGCTCGCCTACGAGTACACGTGGTGTCACTCATATATATGCGCTCGGACATACACGCGAGCTCCATGTATATATATACACACACGTATATATATATACGTACTTGTAATGCGCCTTTCTCCGCGAGAGTAAGAATAATCTTGCTTCGCTCAAGCGTAACGCGAGCTGAAAATAAGGATCTGGAAAGGTGGATATACACACGCAGAGTCTGCGAATCAGAACAACTTCCGGTTTTGCTTTTTTTCTTTGGTGTTATTTTTTACTCTTTTTTTTATTATAAAAAAAATAAAAGTACGAGTACAAAAAAAGGTAGGTAATACAGCCATCCGCTAACATGCGACGCATCATTTTGCCCAAGGTCGACGTTTTTTTACATTTATATATTATATATTATATATTGGTTTTAGCTCAGTCAGTAATGTACTGGCGTTGAGCTCGCGATTGGATATACACACACGTGTTGAGAAAGAAGACGAAACATAGTTCCATTGGAGTGAGACACATTTTTTTTTGCTTTAAAGTTGTACTTTATTTTTCAAGTCTTTATTTAGAGTTTCGTAAAAAGGTATTTACAAAGTGGTTATTAATATTTACATCGTAGGTAAAAAAAGCTCGTGGGGTTAAAATTATTCGCTAGAATTTGCTAAGATTGTACATCGATTGTCATTCACATTATTTTTTTTTCCTCTTTTGTTCTTTTGGTCGAATACGAGCGACGAAGAATTTGATAATACCTATATGAGAGACGAACATTAAATTATCTCGAATCCCAGTCGTTCTTTTCAGCAACTAATTGAAGCAATTTGGTTCGGCGAAAGTTTGAATTAAAATTTTACATTATCACGAATATCACAATAGAACGCTTCTGGTATTATCAATTATTCTTCAAGTCAGGTATTTTCGAGATATCATCGCATTTCACACTAGTAGTACAATTATAAACGTGTTCATGGAACTATGGTCTGCATTATTTCTCATTGCATTGACTATTTCTTCATTTTGATCGGCGTAGATTTTTTTTGCTCAAATTATATTACGTTGCAAATTGCGTATAAAAAAGGTACAAAAAAATACATCCTAATATACATTACAGCACTCTGTGCGTAATGCAGACGGAGCCAAGGTTCATCGACACACAACGATGGACAAACTGAAGTGTACGATCGTGCGAAAATAGCAGTTTTCGTCGATGGTACACTTCGCGTCTCGGTGTACGACTTCCGATAAACGCGACCTTGACTCCGTCCGATTACTCGTACAATTCACGTCTATCTCTCCCTGATAACATTGAGTTTGAAGAAGATTTTTTGATCAAGAAAAAGTCCAGCCGGCGTTCTCGACTCGATCGCTTTTGGAGAAATAAATATACAAGAGAGGCAGATAGAGAGATTGAGAGAGAGAGAGAGAGAGAGAGGCATTACAGTAATAGAGTCGGTTTAGCGGCGTCCGTAACCGTGCTCAGAGTAATCGCCGCCGCCGTAGCTGGATTCGCCGTGGTGTTCGTGCTCCTCGTGGTGGTATTCCTCGTGGTGTTCCTCGTGGTGGTGGATGGGCACTGGTACCGGTACCTTAACTGGGTACGGCACTGGTTTGAGCACCTCATGGGGCACCTTCTTCTCGACGTAGACGGGGTAGGGCCTGTCGACATGTACCTTCACGGGATAGGGTATCTCCTTCTCGACGGGGTAGGGCACTTTCTTTTCGACTGGGTATGGCGCGGGCACTGGTACCTTCACGGTGTAGGGCACGGGCTTCTCAACTGGATAGGGCACGGGCTTGTCGACATGAACCTTGACGGGCACGTGGACGATCTTCTCAACGGGGTAGGGCACCTTCTTCTCCACGTGCACGGGGTACGGCTTCTCGACGGGGTAGGGCACGGGTTTCTCAACGTGCACCTTCACCGGCACCGGGATGTTCTTGTAGACCGGGTACGGCTGGGGCACATGGACTGGGACCTTGACGGGGTAGGGGATGTTCTTGACGACGGGGTAGGGTTGTGGTACTGGCACCTTCACCTCGTAATGAACCTTCTTCTCTACGGGGTAGGGCGCGGGCACGTAGACCTTGTGGGGTACTGGCCGTTCGACTGGCACATGCACCGGGTAGTAGACCTTCTTCTCAACGGGGTACGGCGCAGGAATGTGAACGGGCACCTTCACTGGTACCTTCACGGGTACGGGAATTTTCTTCTCGACGGGGTATGGGTGTGGCACTGGAACCTTGACTTCATAGTGCAACTTCTTCTCGACGGGTACATGTACCTTCTTCTCCACGATGTACGGTACCTTCACCTCCTTCTCGATCTTGATCTCCTTGATCTTGCCATGATCGTGGTGCTCATGGTGCTGGTAGTGCTCAAAGTGATGGCCCTCGAGGCCACTCAGGTCGTGACCGCCGAAATCATGACCACCAAAGTCGTGACCGCCGTAACTGCCGCCTTGGTGACCGCCATAACTGCCGCCTTCGTAACCGCCGCCGAAGTCACCCTCGAGGCCGTACAGTCCACGTTTGTCTTGTTTCTTCTCGGCGGTCGAAGAGTCGCTCTTGGCCTCAGCAGTTACCGAGGATTTCTTCTCCTCCTTCGAGACTTCTTTTTTCGCCTCCTCGCAGTGACCCAGAGCCAACAGGCCCAGGAGAAATATCGTAATCTGTGGACAAAAATAATGACAAATGATATTAATTATAATTAAATAAAAGCATCGAGTGTAATACGCAATTGAGTGCATAATTAAGATGAAATTAAATCAAGTAATATATTGTGTAACGCGAAAAAGAATTCAAAGTTACAGTAGATCAAAAGGTAAAAAGTAATCATTGGAATTACAAAAAGTGAAAATGCTTATTACGATAATCAGGCGCTGATTTGATTGATTATCATAAGTGCGTCGGTATCACTTTTGCGTAAATGAAACTGTTTTACGTGAAAACGAGCAAAGTGTGGCAACAACTGGTGCTAATTGCTCCTCACTCGTTATTAATGCAATTTTCCTGATGAAATCGAAATTAGAATTTAATATCGCGCTATTGAGAAATACACGTAGTCGACTTGCTTGGTGAGCATTTAGTTTACTGCTAAGCATCGATGAAACTCATGTTCTAACGGCTTCGAGGATAAAAGTAGGTTAATTGATTGCTAAATGATGAAACGGTACATCATTGCCAAATAAAGAGTGCAAGTGTTACATTTTCAAGTGGAACCGTTGAAAAATCGATAAATTAAGAAAATGAAAATCTTTTCTAAAGTTTTTTCTTTCTATTGTTCAGTTTGTTGATAAAATATAAAAAATAAAATATATTTTATCTTCCTCAGAAAAAACGCGATAATATAAAGACCCAAAAATGGACTTCAAAATTTTGTTTTACTTTTCCAAATAAAACTCTAGCGTATATCAAAATTCACAAAATTCGACAAAACACCGTAACATAGAACATTCTCGAACAAACCTCGCAAACAATACCGCTATTCTTTATTTCGCGGGCGCGCGTTCAACTTGCACTCTCAACAAAAGATTATAACCGCGACGCACCAAACTCTCTACGTTTTTTTTTTGCACTTGTTCCTCTTAATAATAAAATCCGCACTTCTCACACTCGCGTGTCCACCGTGTATCAATAAAAAAAATAAAGTCCCTTCGTTGAATTATCCTCGACTTACCGAGAGTCGCATGGTACCGGTAACACACTGCAATGCCGGTCGCGTTGTCCCGACTGCACTGGATGCTTCCCCCAGCTTAGCTGACGGCTTTATACTCCGGTAGTCCGCGGCTTTCCCTCTACCTGGCCACACGCGCGCGCGCACGTTCGAAAGTGAACACACACACATATACACACTAGTACAGGTGTATATACACATATACATGTACGGTTTATGGAGAGCCTCTCACCGGGAGCAAGCGCGCAGGAGCAGCGGTAGCAGAGCGTCTATATTTCATTTTTGCCTGAGTTGCGGAACCCCTTCGGAGACTTTACGCGACGGGAAATCTTTTTTCAGTGTAAGTGTGGATATGGATGCGAGGATGTATAGTGTACCATCGTAGTCGAAGAATTCGATGGTTGTTGTAGGAACGTGTTGGGGTATGGACCCTATGTGAGTTGGGCTATGATGATTAGATGTATAGTGTCTTTTTTTAAAGTAAATTTAGTAAAATTTTTAGAAAATGCAAATTTTGGGAAATATTTGTTTATTGTCAGGTCATTTTTTAAAGTCTGATTAAAAAATAATAAATATATAATATGTATGATAAATCGATAACTAATTTTAAATAAAAATCAATAATAGTTGACAACAAATGTATACATCTTTGTCTTCGTAATGTTTAAAGGGCATTTTTTTTAAATTTTGTAAAATTTCGTAAAGATTTAAAAACCGTAGTCATCTTTAATGGTTTCAAAGAAAGATTAAATTTTGAGTTCGACAGTTTCAAACGGTTAAGCCTTAGATAAAATTAGAAAACGAATTTTCTCGAAAAAACAAACGATTAAAGTTGAATCTATAGTTTATTTAAAATTATTTCCTAAAAAATAATACATAGAATTTCCAAAACTACCGGAACAATATTATCGTAAAAATCAAGCATATGATTTTTATTACAATCAAAAAAAAAAAAAAAAAAAAAAATATTTGCATACAAAACATATACTTTAAGCCACTTTCTTCGACCAGCCATATCATAATAAAACCTCAAGTTAGTGTGTAATCTTAGATCACTAGGATTACAAGGCAGAGTCTATATATACATTAAAAGTATGAATTTTTAATCAGATACTTTTACAGAACGCTCGGGTATATGATTCGTCGATGCATTCATTATAAAGCGCACACGTAACGGCTTTGACTAGTAAAAGTGTTTTCGTTTTAAAAAGCCCCGATATCGGTAAACTTCCTCTTTTCGATGGAAGGAAAAATTCATTTTTTTACCGCGACCACGTAATAAGAGAATTCAATCTCACGCGCCGAGCGCGCGCACGCGCATCATGGTCTTACATGACGACTAGCGCATCCGCGACGTGCTTTTCGCTTTTGCGGTCGTATGTATGTGTGTGTGTGTATATATACATATACTTTCTGTATGAAAGCAAATTGTCCGTCGCTAAGGGGAGTATGAAAATTTTCCACCGGTTGATTAGTTATAAGCTTGATTCTATCGCGTCTCGATTGAGGATGTGGTTGTTGGGGAAATGATCGGTTTTCAAAAACGATTTCCTGAAAAAACTTGTAATATTCATTGCAAGTTTTAACAATTTTTATAAACATTCGAGAACCTTCATTAGTGTAATTTTCTGTTTAAAATTGTTTCTCAGTGACTGATTTCAATTTGGCAATAACATGAGATTTTTCAAAGTTACATTTGAAATGGTAAAAAGGATTTGCGTGCGCGCGCAGTCATTATGACGAGCAAGTGACTTTAATATAAGCAAATGAATATTTTGAAATATTAACACTCAGAATTTTGAGAAACATACATAATGGCGTAACACAGATCCAAGTGTGTGTATCTAAGGAATTATCTAGTCAAATGCTTAGATTTACGTAAAACATACCGAAACCATTCCTCCACATTTTCTTTTAGGTGATTATAGGTGATAACTTTTCCATTGCTCTTTCTTCCAGATTAGATTACAGCTTTAGCCTTAAACTTGAAAGCTATTTTGCAACGTTATATGTACATTAAAACTTTTGCAAAATAAGTTGTTCCTAAGTTTATTCCTGGTATTTAAAAGCAGCGGTTCACAGAGTATTGAAATTTTCTTTTTTTCGAAAATCATGATTATCCTACTAAACAACGAGATTCAATTTCACCGCTGTACATATTGAGAAATTTCACTTTTTGTATATATATATATATATATAGTTAAATCAAAACTTCCATTCGAATGCCAATCCTACAAAACTACGCTAATGATACCGTTGAATATACGTATATCGTATAATATTAACAACTTCCTCTTCGACTAATAATAATATCAATAATAATAATAAACCCAAACCGATAAATTCTCGAACGTTCGCAGGTTTAAAATAAAACATCCAAGCCTACTATACATGCGCAGCACATACGACATTTCACCGCTCGGCTCCACCTCACGCACCCAAACATTCCGAGTCTTGGAAAAACACCTCAACGCGTGTGTATATATATATATATATATATATATATATGTATATCAGTGGGAAACGCATTAAAAATAGCAAATCAGCCTCGCGATATGTACGTACGTACGTACACATACACATACGCTTATATCTTTATAAAGAATCCGAACGGAAAATATTCTCAAGCGCTCTCGCGGTTTCTCGCGAGAGTGAACCTGACCGAGGCGAGAAAAAATCGCGAGTCAATAAACTCAAGCGAGCTGAGCCGAACGTACGTACGAGCGAGTGAGCTGTGTGAGTTGGCGTAGGTCACGGTTGAGCTAATATTCTAAACGCCACAGCAGTGGTTAGACTCTTGGTGACAACTTTTACTGTTTACAAGTGCCACAGTGTACGCGTGCACATTGGAGTGGAGTTTTTTTTTCTTCTTTTTTTTTAGATTGTGCTATGATGATTGTCTCTGTGGGGTTTTTTGTTAGCTCTTGTGTGTCTACTGATTGCCCGTGGGGGGCAAAATAGTGTGTGGTGTTGTGGTGTAGAGAAATGAATCGATAATAATGATACGATTGTGTTCACGGTCAGAGGAGAAGAGAGTTTTTAATTTAAGATTTAGATGAGATATACAGATTGATGCTGTATCTATGGTTTTGGGAAAAGTAGCATTTTAATTTTTTGAATGGAAAATTTGGGAAAATTTGTTTTGTTTAAGCTAATATGATAATCGTTGCATTTTTCATATTCCATAATATAAGAAAATATTTTTGACAAATTAGTTTGTTTATAATTTAAATTAATAAAAAATTTTCATTTGGTACATTTTACTTATTTAATAGGCAGTCGCGTGTGAATAATAAAATGGAACATAATTATTTCTTTTGATATAATTAACTTGGACATTTTAAATCAGTACATCCTTAACTTTAAACATTTTTTCTCAGTTCGTATTATTATCGAAACTGCAAGTACGGCAGTAAACGGCTTGAACGAGTGATTAATGATCAATTTGAAAAATCGTTTGAAAGCAACTTTATCTTCCATTTTTCAATAATAATTTTCAACATTCAAATGACCGCTCGTTGAATTATAGCAATAAATTTCTACCTGCGCGCAAATTTATTTATACCGCAGTTAGATTTTAATTTTGCTCCCACTTTACATTAACTACGCGCGTCTAGCAATTTTTTATCAATTAGCTGGAAAACGGTGGCGATATCTGCGCCTGAGAGCCAGAAAAGACTAATACGAACGGTCGGTGTTTAGGGAAATGCAAATAGTGGACACGCGAGTTGTATTTGCAAAACGAGAAAAGATACAATCATTAAAGGAACTTTAGACTCGGAAATCTGTATATTTACTTATAGGTGCGTATACGCGCGAGGGCGATAATTATATATAGTAAAAATCACTCGCGTGTTATGATCATTACGTAAGGTGTTGCTGGTGCTTTTCGAAAAAAAATACCGTTCAATTAGATTTTTTAATAGTGAGTTTTCACTACGGTCGAGCCTCACTTTTATGAGCAATGCGACGTAATTATTATTTCTTCGCATAACAAGGCTGTCCTGCAAATTATGAAATTCACACTTTTGACGAGTGAGAATAAAATTCAAGCACTTTGATGTCATTGTTTTTTGAAAATTATTGTGATTCATTGTCATAAATGCAAGTATTTATATACATTACAGCACATTTATTTTAAAAAATAACGTTATTACACTGCTTCCAAAGGTATTGTATACTGAATTGATTTCGACACTCATTTCGCAGTTAATGGCAATTTTTCATTTTCTCGGTGTTTATATACATGATGCAATGCAATCTCATTCGCTAACGGAATAAACATACATATATACACTCAGCAACGAATGGCCCTTTTTCTAACGCAAATTTTTATACTTCATCAGCGTGTGTGTATCATACTTTCACACAATTTTCATAAATGATTAACTTGTCGGTAAATAATCAAAGCGCGTAAGTGTGCATGTACACAGTTTGCATAAGTCTTGCGCAAGACTCGGTTTATCTTTTTTTTTTTCGCGCGCTTTCGTACTCCTAAAACTGCGCGCAAGTTTTTGGTACATGTATGTATTTCGAGCTACTTGTCACCGGTCCTGAAAACGCGTCGTTTACATAATATCTGGGTCAGATTAAAATTAAATACTTTACGCTCACGCCTAGTTTCATTAAAATCCGCAACAAGTGACGTTTGGTATATTAGGTACTTATAGCCAGGATAAGAAAATTCATCGAACCTTACGTATTTTATACTATGTTCGAATCGATTTATATGAATAATTTTTTATATTTTTAATAAGAATAATAATTTCATTGCTTTGTGTTAAGCTTTCTGAAGCTTTTAATGTGATTCTCTAAAGGCACATCTATATTTATCTTATTAATAAATTATTTGAAATATTTTCAATTTGTTATGGATCAAAAGAACCTACTTTTTTTCTTGCTAATCCATAATTCGAAATTTAACATACTTATAAAAGTGCTAATACAATGCTTATAAAGTAACCAAATGACACGATTTTCATAAACCACGCCCGGCACGAATCATTGCAGTCTATATACACTACACCGAATATTGACATCCGATAACCCTCGGCTCTTGTGAAAACAAAAGGCATAACGAACGAAAATAAGGAAAAATAAAAGTGCACGCGCCGCTAATTCGGCTTTCACGTTTGCTTGATTTTGCAATATATATACACGTATATACGCGCACCGCATGCACACGCTTCGAATGCACGACCTTTCATTTTTCGCCTCGGGGCCTTTCTCTCTTTTGTAGTCCCAAGATACGTAGGCCCTCAGTGCGCCCCTTTAGAAACATTTTCGGCTATATACTGACACTCATGCATATATAGCAAGTGAGTGTTACGTTAAACCGTTCGACATTCCGTTGGAAATCCTGTTCCCAACGCCGATATGAGATTATTCAATAGAGTATCAAGCAAGCAACCGATCTTTATTAGCGGTAATAGCAAGGTGAACTACGTGTATATATGTTTGTGCTGTTTTTCCTTTTTTCTTTTCTTATTTGATGTAATGTTGCGAGTGCGTTACAAAACTGTAACTGCATGGGTGTTCGAGATCTCTGATATTGAATGAGACATAATGTACATGTATAGTCTCTTTATGGTCAGATAAATGGCAATTTTGGCCTTCGATTTAAAAATGTTAGTCTATAATGAAATGTGCGCGCATATATTTACATGGTTTGATGAAATGTATACATTTGCTAGTAGATAAATAAATAAATAGTTGCGGTTTGAGTAGTAGCTCCTCGTAGCGATTGATTTGCTTAAAAGCTGCACATACTTGTATATATAGGTAATATAATTACTGTTTACAAAACATTCATTTTCTAATAAGCATATATTTGCCATTGCAGTCGAGTAAATACCAACTGTTTACAAAATACATATTTTTCAAGTAATAGAAGCAAGGTGAACGTGCACGAACTCCAAGTTTCGACATCAAAAAGTCATCTATATACGTATATTCATTTCTAGAAAAAGAAAAAAAATCTATAATTATCATATTAACTGTAACGAAAACATTCTATTCGCACATTCATTATATAAATTTACTTCCCAAATACGTAAATCTTTCCTACACCTAAACCGCTACCATCGTACACGTATATATCTATCACTCGTCCTAAAATCAATTCCCAAGCTACTCGGGCACATCGCTTCTTCCTCACCGGATTAAGTAATCGCAATCCACGCAGAGCTTCGCGTCATTACCGCACACGGTATATACACACACATAACCGTATATATGTATGTGCTCGTTCCTAAACCCGCACGTCGTCGCGTATATATAGACGCGGGCCTAATTCGGTCATTTCCAATCGCGACCGTCGCTGCCGACACACGCGCATGCAAATGTACATACGTATATATAGCTTACATAACGTAAACGTAATACGCGTGACCGAAAATTTCTTGTTACTTTCGGTATCACTTTCATTTGCTATACGGCTACTGTGTGTGAATGCGACCGGTTGTATATGAAACTGGTGTATAAGTGCAAGTAAGAATGGCACGTGTGAGTGAGTGAGGTGAGAAATAAAGTTTTTTGGTGATGGGGAAAAAGCGATTGTTTGGTGGATTAGAAGCGTGGCTGGTTTTTCTTGTTGATGTTGTTGTTGAGGTTTAATTCGATTAAGGTTTTTAATGATTAAGACGTCAAGTGGGAACTGGTTTGACTGATACGGAAGACGCGCGATTTACTTGTATATATATATATATATAGTACGATTGTTATACTTATACGCGTTTCTATAATTATCATTGCCAAGACGTATTGAAGGTTTGTAGAAATTAGAACTGAAGAAAGTTGAAGAAACTGAATAAAAAAGGAGGTAAACAAGGAATTCCGTTAAGAAAAAAAAGCTCGGTTGTCCGGTGGGCATAGTAATAAAGTTGCGATTGATTGATGGATGGATTAGAAATAGAATTTTTCCTCGATGCTACTACGGGGAAAAAAAGAGTTTCGTAACGTCACGGGAGAATTTGCGATATATCTTGTAATTAACATTTCCCCGTCATTTTCTACAGTGTGTTGCGTGTTTATTTATTTTTTTTTTCAGAAACACAGCTCACGATTCGTGCCACCGTGCTAAATTTCATCCTTTCGTGTGAACGACATTCTCACTAAAGTTCGTGTTAATATAAAATAAGGAAATTATTATAATAATATTCTGTTGTTATAATTTCATATACGTATTTTAAAGAACCACATAAATTTACTCTGGTAAGTAGAAATTTTAATATATAATATTACGTTCTATTCAGTAGTATGGGATAGAAATGTAAGTTCTATGAATTACCGTTGATAATAGCATATGGTTATATAGAATTTACTGTTGTATCATTTGCTTATTTAAATAAAAAGCCGAGCAGTGTACTGAATACAATGTGAATTCTAGTTTATCAATCAACTGGTCTAAACAATGAAGAAAAATGTTTGTTAAAAAACTGCTGAATGTTATAAAACATAATTAAAGAGCAGCCATGCTTTAAACAGTTCGAAAAAAATGGATAATTAAGAATCACATAACAGTTATATTGATAGTTATGTGTATGGTTTTTTTTTACAATCACTTTTATTGCCTCGCAACGTAACCTTATTAAGTGCAAACGCGAGAGATTGTAAATAATTGAAAATAACCGTTGTTCACGTTTCAATTTCTCCAATTAGTCGTATACGTAGCTTTTTGCACTTCCCTCGCTTCTATTTTTTAGTTACTCACCACTACGATGGACAAGCCACAAAAAAAGTTCAGACGAAAGCTAAATAAATTTCTCCATTAAATATAACAAAAAAAAAAAAAAATAAATAAATCTACAACTGCATAGCCTTATATAGTCCCCCGTATATACACATACAAGCTCACATCTACTCGCCCACACGTCAACATCGCGTGTATAGTGAGCAAAAACTTGCTCTACACATATACATATACACACATATATATAAGAAGTTCTAGAATGCTCGCCTCTAACGTATGTGTGTGTATATATATGAGTAAAAGTGAACGCGCACGCGTGGATCTCTTCCGACCGATTGGCTTGATTATCGTATATGTATATATATATATATATACACGCGCTTGTGGCGTGGTGAAAATTAATCGCCGACGATGATGCACCGGATATATCCATCTGCGAAGATTCGCCCGCTCAATTGCGGGAAGCGGTAGCGTAGTATGTATATATATATATATATATATATATATATAAACAGGAATGCACGTGTGCGTGAAAGGAGGTGTGAAGGTGATATGCAGCTGTCGATGGTAGTATGGAGATTATATGTACGGATATGGGAGTACAGGAATTATTTGGTAGTGAATAAAAGTCGTTTTAAAGGTGTTTTCGTGGTTGGTGATTGGTAAAAGTGCAGATAACGATGGTATATTGGTAGTGTTGCAAATTGTTGTGTGCTCGATTAGGCTGATGTATATATAATTGCTGCTTTTAATTTTACTGGTGGGTGTTTGAGTCTGTAGATGTATATTCATCATTCTTTATTTTATGTTTGTATTTGAAAAGAATGCTTATGTATTTAATTATGTTTTAAATTTAAGGAATAAGAAATGCATAGTGTGAAATGAATGGTGCGAAAAAGCTTAAGAAAGTTTAGTTACAAGTTTAGTCGCTACTGATATATTTTGAAAAAAATAAATAAATTATAATCTTTTTTTATTCGTATTTAATCGAATGGGGTTCTTTATAAATTAAACCTAGTTAATCGATTTGACAAAAATGCTTAAGTCAGTTATTTATCAAACCATTTAGAATGTATAAATGCAGCTTTTGAAACGAATGAATAAAAATGTTTTGGGTCAAGGTGAACTCGTTAAGTGTGTGTACTTTCATTCAAATGAAAACTTTGCTTTACTTATTTGATCGCGTTTTGGTAATGCAATTATACTTCCCTTTATAAATAGAAAGCTTAATGATGGTGTTTGATGGCAGTTTTCATAATCGCTTTGAAACTACAAAATTAATTTTATAATGAATTAGAATTTATAATTCACGTTTATATTAGAATATTGTGTTATAGTTATTATAATATTTATGATTTTTTCGTATTACAAAAAATATGCATCGCCATATGTATTTTTTGAATATTCATACGAAAAAAAGGTTAATAAAACGAATTAAAGCATAGAGTAACATCAGAGAAATTCATCTCACAATATTTAATATCGTAATTCATACACGAACGAAAATAATATCCGTAATTCCCCGAGGGCTAAAAGAAAAATATGAGCGTGTAAACGGCTTAACCGTCAGGCAAATTACTCTTAAAGGTATTCATTTTCATAATTATAATTATATGTATAACTTAATCATGCAAATTAACATGTAATTCAATACAGTAGTCTGTCCTAAAAGAGCAACGACACTTTGACCCACAAAATAATGAGTTCAATAATATGTGCTTACAAATTAAAATTACGTTTAATAAAAAATTAATTTAAAATGTCATGTTATTAACGTTTAATCCAAAATATCGTTGAATAAAATTTCTTTTAACTAAACTTATATACATTAAAATCTTTCACCTGTTTTCATCGGAAAGCTGAAATATATAAACATTGAAAAATTATGTAAAAGTGGATTTTCAACAGTAATTAAAGAATTTCCGCAATTAAAATTTTATTTTTAACCTTTTTTTCAGGTATCTCGTGTCCTATGCAACTAAAAATTGACATGCAACTTCATTACGAAATCGGAAACACTTCACATCATTACAGAATATCAAGTATATTACATACAGAAAACATATATTTACCATTAATAAAACGATCAAATATGCATAATATCGTTTTAAGATATCAATGTTACCACGAAACTGTATATAGTAACCCTCTAAAAATCCCTCACAGATCATTTCCCACCGTCTCAATCTTACGAAACGTCGAATCCACGTGTATATAATGTGTATATACATATATACATACGGAAGCTTCTCCTCTCGCGTCATTACGGCGCTTTTTCCGATCGAAAACCAGAGGCCGGCCGCGTAATCGCTACTTTCGGGTCTTTACAGCTTCATTAGCCGCCTGTGCGCGCGCGCACGTTCGACGTTTTGTTTCTGTATTACAACCGTGCGGCTGTGCCGAGATAATATAGGTAATGGGCTTGTTTTTGTCGCTTCCTTCGTATATAGCAGCGCGATTAAATTACACGCTGTTTAGGAACGTGTTGTTTTTTTTTCTTCTCTTTCTCTCTATCTGTTAGCGACGCGGCGGCTACTCGTTTTTTCAGCTTGCGAAACGCAACTATGCCGAGTTGTGTAAGGTTTGGGTCATTGGGTCGTTAGAGCGAGATGGAGAGAGAAAGCGCGAGATCGATACGGTTTTTTTATTTTACGCACGCACGTGGAAAATGGAAAATTCAGAGCTTGTGTGTAAATGCGTATGTATGCTCTTTTCGTTGTACTAATTGCTGTTAATTATTGGTAGGCGTGTTTTCATACGAATTTTATTAAAATTAAAATATCATCGGTTAATGAAAGTTTGTTATATTTAATGTATACTAGCTAGATTCAACGCGCTTCGCGCGTATTGATTTTCATTGTTTTATTTATTTATTTAATTTTTTTTTTGAGGTTATAAGGACACGATCAATTTAATTTCAGTTTAAAAGTTTCTGTCGATCAGTTTAAATTAAACCGTAATAACAAATTTGATAAATGTACTCTCTAAAGTTGAATTAGTGAAAAAACCACTAAAGATTAGTTAAAATTGCTCCACCGTAACATTAGTGAATAT
>JAYJLV010065842.1:0-16548 GCA_036873485.1 Torymus texanus
ACAAATACACACACGCAGACAGACATGCAAGCGCCAGGAGAAAGATAGAGAAATATTATTAAATATTTATATTTATAGAGTGTAAATTATAACTAAAATTGTTAATAAAGCTATTATTATTATTACTATCCGTTCAAAAGTGGTACTGATATTAAATTTGTTTTCGAAATATTTACAAAAGTTTGATATTTTGAATTTTTTATTGAAAATGTATTTTATTATCAGTATAACTTCTGAACAGATATAAATTTTTACATAACATATTTTCAAATAGAAGGATTTCATTTCAGCTTTCTATGGGTAACACTAAAACATTATGGTAAACATAGTATTTCAAGAGTTATTTTGATTTGCAGAGTGACTTGATTTTTCAAGATATTAGATATCAGGCCCACCGTAAGTCCCAACCGAAAGCCCACTGGCAAAAACTCTGAAACACGAGTATTTATATTCTTAATAAAGATCATTTTCCCAAAATTTCGTCAAATTTGGGCTCCCGTAAGCAATGGATTCCTTATTAGTAAAATATCTATTTTTTATTGCTTTTTTTCTTGCTCTAAAAAGTAATTGCAATTTATCTTATTCGAGTATAATAATATATTAGTTTTTAGATAATAGTATAATAATATACTACTACCATCAAATTTATTAACAGTATTACAGAAATATTCAAAATTACTTGGATACTTTTAAATTTATTTTTAAACTTGATGCGATTGACATCTATCGGTTCAATCAACAATGATCATGTAATTGAAATGGTCGATAATAGAGTTCTCTGCAAGTGCCGGTAATTTAGAATACCGTAAACCGGATAACCAGGCATAACCTCGTAACCTTTTTACTATTTACATGCTGCAGTGATAAATAAGTTATAAAATTAAATAATGAATTACATAGGACGATGCAGTTGGAAATTTCTCAAGTTTGAGATATCGAATAAAACTCATGTGCATGGTCTTGGACGAATGCTTTCATACAAAAGTGCTTATGCTTTGGAAAACTTCTACCCCAAAAGCAATTTAAATTTATACACACCAACTTCTGTAAGTATATTTCAAAATATTATCTTCTATTTTATTTGTTAAAATTTGCACTTCAACAACTTTTTAAAATAAATGTAATTTTCTTATGAATATTATTATTTTATTTAACCTCTATCACATCATCATTTGATGTAATGATATTTACTTAGCTATGAATTTTAATCAAAATTTTAATAACACCTTTGTAAATGTTATTAAATATAATTGTAGGTGCCAGCCGATGCAAATCCACAGTTTAATGGCTATATTCCTATGAAAGAGATTGAAATAACATATAGTAGTAGCAGTGGTCCAGGAGGCCAAAATGTTAACCGAGTTAGTACAAAAGTTGATTTAAGATTTCATGTTGGAAGAGCATCATGGTTAAGCGAAGAGATTAAAGACAAATTATTGGAAAAGGTTTGTATTAATTATTTTTTTAAATTGACAAAGTAATAGAAATTTAGATTGAGTAAGTTAAAATTTTTTCTATAAATATTCTATATAAACAAAGTATAATAATTTATATATGAAATGAAACAGCAAACTAATTGTTTTTTTTAAAGTTTAATAATGTAGTTTTAAAAATTAGATTAAAGTAACATTCATTTATATCTTCTTGTAGCAACGTAACAATATTAACAAAGATGGATATTTGATAATAAAATCAGATTTAACACGGTCACAACAACTCAATGTAGCAGATGCATTACAAAAATTGAGACAAATGATAAGGGACCTTATTGTTGTTCCAGTTGAGCCTAATGAGCTCGCAATCGAAAAGCGTAGAAAGAAACAATTAAAGGTGGCTCAGGAACGAGTGTTTGTTAAAAGAATGAGATCTCAAATAAAACAAGACAGACAAGGATAATGTGTACACGATTAATGAATATTATGTTTAGAGTGTTTGTATATATAATTAAAATGATTGTTTAATTAAGAATTTACAAGTATATTTAATAAAAAAAATTATATTTAACAAAATAAAATGGACTTGTTTATTGATAAAAATTATATGCTGTGATTTCTTAGCTATAACTACTTTGTATTACCAGGTTAATGTTACAGTGAAATTACCATGGCAACGTCTTAGAAGTCAAAACATAAACATTACAGTGTAGAAGCACATGAAAGTGCATGCTAGTAATTTTAGTTGACCATATCAAAGTGAGATTTTTTTATAAAAATGTCATTTCGAGAATTAAGAAGTATGTATTTATTTATTTCGATTTAAATTTAACTACATCATAACAGTATATACATAGCATTATTGATTCTATTACAATTTTTTTCCACAGATTTTACAGAAATGATGAGAGCCTTAGGTTATCCAAGGTTAATCTCCCTTTCTAATTTTCGACAACCAAACTTCCCTTTGGTAGCAGAAATACTAGTATGGCTTGTAAAAAGGTTCGATAATGATGCCAATGTGCCTCTAGAGCATAGTACTGAACAAGAACGAGTTGCTCTTATTCGTTATGTTGCTGAATTTATGGTTTGTACTAATCATTTATTTAATGTGTTTTGTAATATTAAAAAAATTTTTAATTTATGAAAAAAAAATTATAACTTTCGTTCATGTTAGTTTAAAACAATCAACATAAGACTGAACACAAAAAGTCTTTACATGGCTGATGGTCATGCAGTGCAGGAATTACTAAAAATGACATCTTTACTTTATGAAGCTCAGTTACAAAGTACAAATGACCTCTTACAGTCTGAAAATGAAGCTCCTCCAAATTTTGATATTTCTGATAAATTGGGAGATTTAAGAAACACAAAACAATTAGCTAGTCAATTAACAATAAATGGCGCAACTCTCTATGATCTCCTTGGAAGAGAAATAGAACTACGCGAAATCCGAAATGCAAAAGTTGCTAGTCAATATGACACTTCAGAGATTGAAGTTGCAGTAAAAGAAGTTATTGAAAGCACTAAAAAAGAAATAGAAGAAACAAAACATCAAATTGAAAACGTTAAGGTAATTTTGATGATATTTTATTATAATATTGTATCATTAATTTGCACTTTTTATATTCAATCTAACTGAAATTATTTACACGTTTTGTACTGTAGGATACTGAACAAAACTTAGATACGCGAATTGAAAGACGCAAAACAGAGTTAGATAGAAACCAGAAAAGACTGCAAACTTTGCGAAAAGTTCGTCCGGCATTCATGGAGGAATTTGAGAAACTTGAAGTTGAACTGAAAGCCTTGTATGACGACTATCTTCAGAAGTTTCGCTACTTGGCATACTTGGAGCACCTTTATGAAGACGCTGCAAAAGCGGAGCAGGAAAGATTTGAAAGAAGGTAGGGATGAGAAACGCCTCTCTGTTTATCAACATAACATTCCATTTATTAATTTTCTTACAATTTCTTGAATAGACAAGCGGCAACTAAAAAACAACTGGAGCAATTGCGCATTGACGACGCAAATATTGATGGAATAATAGATGCTAATGATTCTATATTCAATACAAACCTCCAAAATTCACTTGCTCTCGCTGAACCAGATAAAAATCCAACAGAAACAACTAATCAAGGTAGTTAAATAGTGACTATAAGACACCTTCTTTCATAAACGGTTATATTATATTAAATCACCAGTATATCATATTTTATTTATTAAAAAAAATTTTTTAAAGATACGAGAAAGTCAGCAAGAATGACCATCAGCCAGCGACGGCTCTTCGGTAGTATGTCCGGACGGCAGCGCGGAACAATTCGCGAAGCCAATGGTAGCGTCGCCTCTTCGGATTCTGATAGTGACCTGCTGATGATCGACGACGAGGACGAAGAAGATTTGCTGAACATGGAAGGCCCCGATATGGAGGAATTCAATAGTAAATTAAACGAAGAGAAACGCGCCATGAGTAAAGCAGACAATAACGATGACTTTTAAAGGAGACAAAGGTGTGAATAAGAAGACGATTTTTTTTTTCAATATTTTTCTTCTTTTCATTTTATTAAATATGGCAATGAAATGATGGTCAATAGGTAAAACATTTCATCATCTATATAATAATTAATTTTTTTTCTCTCTTTTTTTTCACAGAGTTGAACACATAGCATGAAATCAAAATGAAACGTCGGCGACATTGATATTCGCCCGTCCCCAATCTCGATTATTACCTGGTACCGGTATACACTTTTGTATAATTATAATAATGTAACAAACTCGCCCGATATACGCAACGTTCAAAAAACAGAAATCTTAGCGATTTCTCGCTCATTCGGATTTAACAAGTGCCTTTTCTTTCGATATGCAAATTACAGCACCAATGAAATGCCTCGTTGTGTTCCGCGTGGAGTGCGCAAACGAAATTCTTACATTCGCCTATTTAACGAGAGACATAAGTGATGTGCATTATACATGCGCGCAGTAAATTATTACCAGAACTGGCCTCTGATGCGCTGTGGAAGATGACGATGACGAGTGGTGTCACGATTATCTCGAAAAATAAAACGTTCGACGTCGAGTTCATCTTTCTCTTCTCGTTCTGTATGTACAAATTATCTTATGTATATAAGTACGGTTAGACGATTCGTTATATAATTCGGATCGTCGCGAGTGCAATAGCGCGTGTCAATCTCAGGCGCAAAAAAATTACAAAATCTTACAAAACTGGACAAGGCTATTGTATGAATTTACATTTGTCATGATTTCGTATCTTTTTTTTCATCATTGTTTTATTCAACACTCGGTCTTTTACGTTTAAAAGATTTACGACTTAGTTTGGTTTCACAATAGTTATACATAGTTGAGTACACTCTTATCTTTCAGAAATATTTTTTTTTTTTTTGGTTGTACAAAATCTGACATATTATAATTCATACAATATGATCATAATATTTTGTATTATTATACAATTTTTTTGCGTGGATCTTCAAAATACTTTGCTGTTTGTAGATCAAATAGTACCAATATGAGTCATATATCCTTTATCAACATGCGGTAATCCGAGATTCTTACTTTGTAAAAATGACTAGTTGTCCTCTTACAATTAGTACATACTTGATCCGCACCCCTTTCATCGATTCGTCGCAGTAAAAAAGTTTCCAAGTGATTTACTCAAATTTTTGCTACGTCATAAATACTTTTTCTCCTCGTCAACAGCGTAAAATCGATGCAAAAATTCGAGTCGAAACGTTTCCTGTTGTATAGTTAATTCTTTTTCTTTTTTTAATCTTGTTATTCCCAATTACACTATACTTAATTGTTATAACTATTTATACACAGATGATGAACTATAGCACAATACTGACTCTACGGATATGCGTGTGTTTCGCTCTTACGTTTTACGGCTCGGCAAAAGCATCGTAACGTGCGAACGAAGAGTGAACGAGAGAGAGCTGTAAATAAATTTTTTTCAGCTGTTTCTTAAAACTTATACATTTAACAACGTAATTGTACAATAATTTATATAGACCGACATAAATTAGGCCTTACACGTATTGTATAGTAAAACGCAAGTTCAATTCATTTGAATTATAACAGAATTTAAATATGTTTGTAACTTTCTTGAATTCGCACCTAGACGTTAATAAAATGTAGATTACAATGTCTTCTGATTGCGAAGAAATTGTCTCAGAAAATATGGAACTGACGCACTTACACACTGTCGATTTTGAACATTTATTAGACTATTCAAGACAATTTTGAAGAACTGAGTTTTTGTATTAAATGAAATGCCTTAAAAATATTTACAACATTATAATGTTATTTGCGGTATAGATTGTAAGGAAAAATTGTAAACTTTTACAATCATTACTTGATGCAAATGAAAATTTTACATTTTTCTATATCATTTATAAAAACTAAATGTTCGATCTTACGTACATGACGTAAAAAATGTGCAATATTATGAAAATTAGTTAATTAACAGTCGTGTTCAAAAATAAAGATTGACCGTAGTAAAATTAAAATATTGTGCAATATTAGAAAAAATGAGCCTTAATATGTAATGTAAATACATGTAGTACCTTGATGTTAAGTGGATTGTTCACTGAAACTAATCAAATAAATATGATACAAATAAACAAGAAAATCTGCTATACACTTTAACATTACGTCGCACCATGTTTCCTCTACATTCCAAAATCGCAACAAATTAATATCAAAACTCAATCGGAAAATCGCATTCCGTCACTTCACAAAATCCCTCGATCCAATCTATATCATCGTCCTCAGTGTCATATTTCCTCGTACCTTGCTCAACGCTTACCTGAACATTACACACACACACACACACACATATATATATATATATATATCACACACATAAAAAATCGCACGAAGAAGCACCAGAGCGCGTGAGGCTTCCTTTTCCAATCTCTCTCTCTCTCTACTTCTCTGCTTTCCCTCTTCCCTCCCTCTTTCCCCTCTTTTATTTCCTCGTGATCGCGCGCACCCGCGGGAGACGCTCCCAGGGGATCCTCGTAGAAAAATATTCGCTAATCCGCCCACGCGCGCGCGAGACTCTTCGAACTCCCCCCCCCCCCCACGGCGCGACTGCAGCGGCTGACTCTTTTTCCACGTCGCTATTGGAAAGTATATGTATGTATATATAGAAAGAGAGAGGGAGGGAGGTTTACGAGAGCTATATAACCGTGCCGAAAGTTGCAGCAGTACTCAGCGGTGGCCTCTCAAATATTTGACGGACGGCGAACTTTTCAAATTTTCGTGGAATGAAATTTCGTTCGAATGCGGCTGCGGCTACGAGTCGCGCATACACTTGGATAAGGAATGAATTTTATATTTTAATTGGAATGGATGTTGACCCGCGGCAGTCTTGCTATTGAAAACGTGGAAGATGTGTTTTTGAATTCAAATAAAAGCTGATGCTCAGCGCACTGATGGTAAAATTTTGTAACTCTTTCTCTCTCTCTCTCTCTCTCTCTCTCTCTCTCTCTCTCTCTCTCTCTTTCTCTATCTTTCTCTTCGTAAACATTCCCGATTAATTATACTAGCGAGCATCTCACGGTGCAATGAAAACAGTATATAACGCGGCCGAACTTGCATTCGAAATTAATTAAAATGCACTTTACGATCGAAAACTCGACTTTCCCCGAGACTTTTTTCGCCTTCCCTTATCCCTTCCTCCTTTTTTCCGGTCCGGTAAGTTGCGCGACGCGAAAATTCCCTCGCACCGGTCCGTGTATAGTACGGAAAACTTTCGAGATCTTCCGACGCGGAGTTGCCGCTTCGAACGGATTTCCCACTTCAAGCGAGCTTTTTTCCTCCCAGTTCCTCCCACTTTTATTCTCCTTTTTTTTCTGTCTCCTCTGCCAGCCATTCTCCCTCGATTCCTTTTCACCCCTTTTTCCGTTTCCGTTCACCCTTTCACGGTTACTCGACTCTCGAGCTGAATCCAAGGGTAGCAAGAATATATATATACCTATATGTGTTTTATACGCATACACTTATTCGACCAAGTTTTTTTTTCCTTTATACATGCCTTATAACATCGAGCCTTATACCTGTTTTATGTTGTTATTATTATTATTTTATTTTAATTTTTTTAATCGCGAATACAAGTTACGAGTTTTATCATTTTTTTTTCTTCTTTCAGTTTCAGTTTATTACGTAGAAATGCGCTAAAATTTGCCTCTTAAAGTCTTACACGTACGTGTATGTGTGTGGAGGGAACGTTGTTAATGTGTGCTTTACGCGGAGATTCCTTATTATATATGCTTCTTTTATCTCTTTCGTAAAAAGCAGTCGCGTGTGTCTGCGTGAGATTCCTTTATCATTTTTTTTTTTACTTTTTTCGCTCGCCCGATGTGCGTTGATTGCATATATATGTAATACGAGTTCAAGGTAGCAAATTATTTTGATTTGGTTACAAGTGTAAAAGAAATCCTCAACGCATTTAATGTATGGTGAAATTTTTTTAGTTCAACGCGTTACTTGAATACTTTGTATGAATTGAATATAGAAATTTCGAGTATTTTTTTTTGGTGGTTAAAAAATTAACTCCATAAAAATATTCAAATAACGATTTGTTTTTTTCTTTCGTTTTCTGTCATCATTTTCTTCTGTCAAGAACAATGAAGCAAGCTGTTCGTAATTTTACTCTTTTTCTTTTTTTAAATACATTAAAAGGTACAAGTGTATTGATATAACTTACGAATAATTAATAATAATTATGAAGAATCTTTTCATATTATAGAAAAATATATTGTACTTAAAATCTTGTGAAGTTATTCCATTAATTATTATTATTTTTTGTTTGTTTTTGTTTAACAATATAATTTATTGTGCCTTTGAAAGAGTTATCAGTGCGCGCAAAATTACAGTTTTGTGCAAAGAATCTGGTTTTTCGTTCATAAAACAAAAATAACATATATATGTACGTAACCGTTAAATGAAAATTAATGTACAAGATATCATTTTACTTATATACTCAATAGTTCTTACGAAAAATAAAAAATATAACGAAAACCTATACGCCTGTGTGCGCTTAAATAAAAACTTTTCCTAAAATTATATATCACAAAAGACTTAAATTTAAGATTAAATTTAGACAATTCTCCGGTGACCAAATACAGTTTTCTCAAGAAATCATAAGTCTTCGTCTCATTAATGAACCTCTCATAATTCACGCTCGCGTTAAATTTTTACCCATTAATCTCGCGACCGCCTCCCCGAGTGCACTGAATATAAATCATCCAAAAGTGGAAAACCCGTAGCTAAGAGACATATTCGCATAATATAGCCAAGGCTGTAGAGAGATTTCACATATATATATATATATATATATAGAAATTTTGGCAAATGCGTTCACTGCACTGTAAAATAAAGATAAATCAACCATTCTGATTCCTTTTTCAACCCAATTTGGTCATCACATCTCTCATAGAATCGTCTAAAAAGAACAGATCAGCTTGCTGTATATTATACTCACATACACATAATTCTTCGAAACCCCCCAACAACTCGCATACTGCACGAATCCAGCAATCGCACTTCTTTCAGATATAAAATATATCCGAGGAAGCAATAATAATAATAACGCAAGCAAGCACCTCGTGTCTCACGCGTAATTATAAAAGTAAGTCCTGGCAAGTATGGGCTTGCCGGTGAAATTCCCCAGAAGAGCGCTCAGGTCCATCATCATTTGTTGCTGCTGCTCCTCCTCTTCCTCGATCCTCTCGATCTCACCGACTTCGTCAGTTCTAACTTTCTGCTACCTCGTCGTTCGGTCTTTACCTTTCTCACTTTCTGGCTCTTTGCTCTTCTCAAAAGCCGGAGGTTCAAGGTCTGGCATACCTGGACATATCCTTAGTAGTTCTTGCCACGTGGTTTCGACCCTGTCAGCTAGTTTGTCAAGGTATTTGTAAGCGGTGCGATCGACTACTGAGGGCGTTTTTACGCAATCGTCACCACCGAACTCGCAAACACGATAATGATGAAGTATCGCAGCGTCAGCAGGTACGTTGACAGTCCCATGACCAGGTACGAATTCCCAAACGAAATGGTTGCCCGTCTCGATGACGTCACGTGGACGACAGACATACTTGCTGCGTTGCTTGTGAGGATGGAGTTTTGAGCGACGGCGAGTTTTACGTAGGGTTATGAGGCCGGCTTCGGTTGCTCGACGCGATGTCGTCACGTATGGATCGTCAGCCCATTGGAGGTAGAAGAAGGCGTTCTGGAATGAGTAGGCGCCCGTCGTCTTCGCGCTTATCCGCGTGCCCATCCATCTGTGAGGTAACAGAAAAATGTTACGTGCGTGTGGCAGGTGATGTCGTCATTTTGGATCAGGGATTTTTATGTCATTGAAGGGCTGGTGTAAGATATTCTTTTTACGAGTAAATTATGTTGAGAAATATTTTATGCTAAAAAGTGACGGGAACTAATTCTAATAAAGTTTTTGTAATTGCAGCAATAAACGAGAAATTACCTTTTGATTTAGCAAAAATTAAATTAAAATTATCTTTAACAGCTACACAGAGAATCTGATTTTAATATAAATCAATCAACTGGACATTTAAAAAAAGAGCAATTTATCAGAAAAAGCGAATCGCGAGTAGATAATGTCAACGATTAATCAGCCAGATATAAAATGCTGCCATTATTTTATCATCCCCATTTTTTTTTCTTTACGAAATAACTGACACGACATAAATATACATTTCCAACAACAACACCTGCATCATAAAAATACACCTCTACATAAAATCTTTCAAACCAAACCAAAATTCTCCATCAACCCATTCAACAATCAAATGCTTACCTAATGAGATCGAGAATGGTTTCCTCGTGCCTCGGTATAATGAACTCATCAAGATCCAGCAACGCCAGATACTCGTAATTGTACATCGACCTATACAAACAATCGTTGAGCGCAGCAAAGAGGCCTTCGGTACGTATCTCCCGTTGTGATATCATATCTAGATGATGCCAAGGTAACAGCGTCACCAAACCCTTAGATTTGTAATATTTCAAAGCACATCCAGCTTCGCTACCTAGTGTATCATTGTATAACGTCACATGGCTTGCACCTAGAATGCGGTGAAGCTCGATGAACTCGATCAGCTGCAACACCTGTACATACACACACGTATATAGTGTGCGGTCAAGTTCGACCGTTGAATCGTATGACGATGCGGTGTTAAAGCGACCCGGTCACCCGGATACACGACATTGTATAGATGCGCATTTGTTAAAGGGTGAGAAGAAGTAGGGAGAGGGGTGGACGAGTAGAGGGAGATAGAAAGAGAGAGAAAGGTCGCACGACGAAGCTTTTTGCGCTATTGACGGATGGGTGGGCAGACGCTGCACAGAGAGAGAGAGAGAGAGAGTGATGCGGAGATATATACCGGGAAAAGCTGAGAGTGCAAAAGCGCGTTGAGTGTGCGGATGATGCGAGATGTGTGTATGTGTGTGTGTGTGTGTGTTCACGAGAGAAGTGATATTTGTTCGTTACACTCGGTGAATGTGTGTGTGTTCGCGTTTTTGTCGTTTTTCTTAACCTGATTTTGCGTTCTGATGTTTTTTTTTTATAGGCATTTTGTAGCTTTTTTCGTGAATGGACGATGAAAAGTAATACATTTCTGTCATTGTTTGACCTAAAAAGCATCTGTCGTAAGATTCTTTGTAATGGATCCCGTAAATTTTTATAGCTGTATCAATGTTCTGTCGCGCGATTTGACTGATGGTAAAATGTATTAAAACGAATGCAGGTCAGGCTAGCGATGAAGTAGAAAAATCTAGAGAACAATAATTTTTAACGTCGCGTGCAGATTTTACACTGACGGGTGCATTTGTTTCCCGAAAAAAAAGGTTTTGGAGGTATTTAAAATGTAATTGATGCAGTTTATAGATAGTTGAGACATTTAAAATGTAAAATGGTAAATTTATCAGAAATGGGTTCTATCTCGTCTTTACTAGCGTTTATTTCATCTTTCTGTTTCTTTGTAATTCAATAAAATGATTTATGTAAGTAGAAATTCGATGAATATCAAAAACCCTTTTACTCCATCATATATATTTGAACTACGGATTTTCCGGAACTTCAAAATTCGTTTTCTTATGTAAAGTTATGAAAAAAGCCACGTCCATTTGGCGTGAGCGTCAACCTTTCAAATTCTTTCAATGTTTATTCAACGACGAAAATGTTTTCTTGAAGTACATAACACTGTTTACGTTATTACCTAAATTCTAAATAAAATAACTAAACATTGTTTCCTTAACACTTTCACATAAGAAAACATATTCTAAAGTCCCACCTGAATATTTATGACTCAAACAAATAACCCATTTCTTTTAATAAAAAAAAAGAAAATACCACCAATGCAAGTACTTCTTCTCACACCTCCACCATACTACCAATCAAAAAATCGCCATCTCTACCTCCACCTACACAACACACTAAACTCACCCTATTATACTCGTAGTGAAGCGGCTTGACGCAAACGGCCAGTGGTTCTCGCTCCTTGGGTCTGTCAGCCGGTCTGTTGCGTACGCGTATGCGATTCGTCGGCGGGGAACGCAACCGCGCCACGATGCTCACCGCTTCAGGTACCTTTTCCGCGGCACCGGGTGGTACCTCCCGCGGCAATGGACAGATCACGAAGCACGCGCTGTACTTCAAATTCCAGTTTTCTCGTATCACCTTCGAACAGAGACCGCGATTTGAAGGTTTTTAAATGAAATATGGAAGTATTCCTTTTTTTCCTAATTATTCATTGTAGGTGTTATTTTGAATGGTATATAATATAGATTAGCAATTTGATAGATTCATTTAAATGAACTTTATAGAAGTAGATGTTCCGTTTTATATAGCTTACATTGCTATACGTATATATGCTCTCATTTCGGAGCTAATCGAGGCGAAGAGCACACGGTGCACTTGTCAGCAGAGCACATGTAAATATTTACCGCGGTGCTTGTGTCCCGTCAGATAACTGCGGGACTTGAAGCGAGATCGACAGATTACTAATTCGTCGTTCCAGCCCCAATTCAGAAGATTATAAACCACTTGACCGATATAATTTTTTTAATAAAGAGTTGATAAAGAATAATACTTGTAAGATAAAAGTATGGATTGTTAATAATGAAATTTTAGTTATTAGAAAAAATATGTTAAAGTATAATGTTTTAAAGAGAAAATTAATAATTTACAAAAAAATTTAAGTAAAATTAAATCGTAATTTAATCAAAGATATTTTTATTTAAAAGAATTTCAACGGTCAAAAGGAGATAACTCTCAACTTACTTTCAAGAACGATACCAACGAAGACTTTATTTGGCTTTAAAAATACAATATATGGAGTATATATGTGGTATCTTTTATAGTATAAAAGAACATGAAATTTAAAGGAGAAATGAATCAGTTGCTCGAAAACTGCTATAAATACATGGAAAGGAAATAGAGTAAGCCGTATTTATAAAAACTTTATTATTTACATTTAACTTGCATAAAACTAATACTAATGTAAATAAATTTTCAAAATTTCTATTTTCCATTCTCTAAACAACAATAGCCCCGATGATAAAACAAATTTCATGTATAGAATTTCGTAAAGTAGATAAAACACACAAACAGCATTCACCTGAATTATTTTCTGATCTATTAACACTACAATCCGCAATCACAACACCATCACCATCAACCTTCTTACTACTCACCTTGACTTTCGCCGCAACCGTAATCGAGGTCGTGGCATTTTCCCCGCCCTGCGCCAGGTACCACAATCTACACCAAACGCGCTCCGGGCCTCTCGTCTTCGTAGCACCAATCACGCGCACGACGCCCGCACTGTTCTGATTCCTCGCACCAGCCGCACCAGTATTCACCCTCTCATCGTAGTACGCCGAGTACACGAAGAACTTGAACCTGAAACATACGAGACGGTAACATTCGCATTGTTCGCTTGGATTATCATCTGCGTATTGTGACGACGAGCGTTGGTGTATTGGAAAACAAGCCGCTAATAATACAAAACGGTCGGATAGGCGAATTGAAGGTTAATATTGTTCGGTGAGGGTATGTGTATATGTATATACGTGGAGGGTAATGTAAATCAGATGAAATCGTAGTATACGAGGGGAAACAGATGGCGGAAGGAAAGTATCGTTTTTCCAGCGGAATTGTATATGTGTGTATGTAGGATTTGATGAGCTTCGGGGATGATATTGGAAAATGCATTATTATTATTGTTGAGTCGAGGATGGTTAGATTGTATATATACATCCGATGAATGTATTCACAATAATATGCAAACTCTTGTGAAATTGTAGTGTATATTGATATCGGAAGAAGAAAGGAACACGATAGAGGAAGGGAGATTTGTAGATATTATCTGAGAATTCAACTGTTTGCTCGTTCCTTCTTTGAATTTGAAATTTTTATTATAAATTATCGTACTGAAAAATATGGTTGGATATTAATGGAATCTTAAATTTGACCTGCGAGATTTTATAACGACAATTTTCAGAGTTTATCGTGCATACTAATGAAGTCCTTATTAATATGCTCTTCGCGTATGTTATTGTCATTCCATTTTAATTGATAAACACAAAGAGGAATTAAATTAATGTACTCGCCAAACTGTATAAAATATAAAGCCAACGCGCATGTAATTTTCTGCAATTAAACAGAATCCGTTGCTTACCGAGAAAGAGCCGATTTCATAAAACTTGTCGTGAAATGTAATGTTTTACAAAACAGCATATTAAATAATAAAGATTCTATTGTTACTACTAAAAATATTTCTTCAAGATATTTTAAAGAATTTTTCAAGACATTTAAATATACGTTTTCAAAATATTTAATTACAAAATGAGTTTTTAAGATTTATATTTCCTTGGTAGAATCGAAAATCATTTTTTAGCAAAACAATCGTTTGTTTCATTTAAAAAAAGGCTAAAGATGTATGTATATTCTACTAATAATTAGACGAAAAAATTGGCTCAACTTTAATTTTTCAGAACAACTAACAATTCTTTTTGATTATACCATTTTAAAGAGTATTGCAAATGAATTTTATTCCAGTATTTCTTATTTATACTTAGGTAAATTATCGGTTTTTATTAGATTGTGATTATGTACGACTCTAGCGGTCTCTGTAATAACTTGCTATTTTCCTTATCTGTTTTCTAACTTTGAAATTCCTACCAGTTACACTAAAATAATATCCGAATGGATTGGCCTATGATATATTAAAAATCACTTAATTCATTTACCATATTTGTCAAAATTTTTTACATATTTTTAAACTTTAGAACCTTGGTGTCAATAGCAATGTAGATAATTAAAAAAATTTTAATTTGATATTTATAACAAAATTGAATCTAACACTAAATTATTTAATCAAGTTTGTCTACGTGTTTATTACTAGATAATAAGTATATTACTAACACGGAGAAGTAAATAATACACGTTTCTATGCAGCTATCCACGTTTGGTTAAATGTCATAAACAGTATCAAAGTTGTGTGTACTAATTAGCCGCTTCTAAATTGTAAATTCATTGGGTTACCCGTAAACAATAATTTACAATGTTGTTTCCTTATTCACAGAAGGCCTTTATGAAAATTAATTAGCAAAGCGATGTGAATAATCTGATGAAAATTGGTCAGTTATTGTCACTTGTACCCACAAATACCACAATGAGTGCGACATAAGAAAGTCAAAATAATATTTCCTCTATTCTAATTGTATTTTATGTTCTTCAATAATTTTGAATGGAAAATTCTACTACAAATATCTGCTGCTTCCACTCTCATTGATATATTGGTAGGTAATAAATGCTGACATGTTTTACCTTTACCCTTGTGAAATCTCAAAAATTTCCATTATTGTCTCGTATTATGTTATATTAATTTGGCCTATTTTTAAGAAAGAAGAATCTATAAAATGAAGGAAATCTATGATAAATGAAACAGTAGAATAGATAGAGAAAAAAACTAATTTTTAAACTTCTGGATAGGTTAACAGAAGATGAAAACACGGTTAAAGTATATCGAGCCTGCTAAGGCATTACAATATGGACTCTAGTTTTTTATAAAAGAGAAGACGATTGAGAAATGCTTTTATAGTCATATATGATTGATCTAGAATCTGCAAGTATAGAAAGTTTAAGAAATGATGTTGAGTTACATTCTATAGAAGGTACCATAAATAAAGATAAACAATAAATCTACGATACAACTCTTATTTGATATCGTTAACCTTTTTCGTAATTTTTTTTTAAATATATTTAAATAAGTTTGAATAAGCTAAGTGCCAATGCATCAGCAGCACTTCTCAAACTTTGTAATATGTCGATTGCATACAACAAGAAATTTTATTTTTACTCTGTACTTTATTGATTTACCACGCATCCACTTCTTACGCTTGAAATACGATATAAAATATCTTTTACTACCGCGCGAGACTCTCATCAACATAAAATAAATCCAAAAGCCTCTAAAACGCTTCTATATCTAAAAAAAAAATCAAAAATAAAACACACCGCTTCGGACGCCTCGAAACTTTTTTCGAATCAACGATTCAGTCTAAAGTCGAACTCCCGCCGAAACTCTTCTCCTCTGCCCCTTAACTCTAAGCCCAGAATCCTTTATCAGAAAACAATGCCGCCAAACCTCTTTCCAACTTTCGTATCTCGCCCGATACTATATATATGTATACATACACCACTCACGACTATACCTACCAGCAGCAGCAGCAGCACAAAGAATTTTTCTTCCCCAGCGTAGTAGTCTCTATATACTATATACACCGCGCAATGCAGCTCCTCTAAACGAGCCTCGCATGAACGCATCGGTAAATCAATAAACGAGTAAAAGGCGTGAGCACTACTTCTCTACGACTACTTACTCTTATCTTTTCGATTTGGCGTAGGAGGGGGTGAAAATTTTTCCGCTGGTAATTCCATTACCAAGACGCGCGTGTGCTGCAAGCTTCTTTTTTTAACCTACGGTTCGGCTAAAGTGCTGAGAGATCGTAGGTGTGTGTGTGTGTGTGTATATATATATATATATATATATATATATATATACGCGAAAGA
>JAYJLV010065853.1:0-16547 GCA_036873485.1 Torymus texanus
ATTTCTTTAGTCAAGCATATAACTCTGGAAAGTAGAAACCCTAGCTCTTCAAACTGCCCAACTCAACTAAGTATATACGTATATATATATATATATATATATAGCTATCAGTGTATACCCCACTTGATCCTTGAAAGCTCGTGTGGTGCGCATAAATCAAAACGGTATCCCCCGCCGCAAATATATATACATATATAAATACACACACACACAGAAGAAATGTAATTCCACTATATACGACGACGACTAGACACACCTGCGCGCTATGTATGTTCACGTTTATTCGAAAGAAAAAAGCCAATCTCGCATTCTCCTCTTCAACTTACTACTCTATTAAGATACTTATCACCCTGGCCGCATTATACCTCCATACTCGCGCATAACTTCCACGTCGCCCTCTATACGTATACGCATACACGCGTGTCGTTGTTATTATATATAGGTTATACACGCGGTACGGAAGTGACAAGCGCCCTGGCGTTTTGGGCACACGTGTATATATCGCGGGTCCCCCCCCCGTTTCATTGACGTATTCATTATATGTACGATACGCGTGTATATAGATATATATATATACGCGCATCCTTTCTCCTTGCATTTTTTCGCGCTGATGTCATCATTGTCGTCGTCGTCGTCGTCGTCGTTGTTGTCGCGCACTTTTCCATTTCCTTAATAAATCCACAACACTATACTCGCCGTATCTCCGTGAGTTATTACGCGGGTGTAGTACAGTGCTTTAATTAAAAATTACTTGTGGCTGGGATACATGTATATATATATATGTATAGTGAAAGGAGAGGCGCCATCGTGCGTTTAAGGCTTGCGACGACTACTTGTTATTTCGTCGCGTTATCGGGGACTCGAAGGATGTGGAGAGGAAGGGAGGATAGGTATATGGGCCCTAAGTTTATGGATACTGGAAGCTCGTGAATATGTGTATGAAATTATTATCGCGCTCATTAAGTGCACAAGCGCACGCGTTTTCGAGGGAATAGGTATCTTACTCAGAGCTAATATTTTCTTTACGAGAGAGAAGTCGCGAAGTTATCTTAAGAACGTTATAATTTCGCTCGGATAATTGCCTTGTAAGGCCAACACGCGTGTTTTATAAGGATTTTTTCTTTTAATTTATTTCTTTTTTATCGATATTTATGAGGTTCGCGCTTTATATCCACTTTTGTTAATTTATTTACACCGCTCCGTCACTGACAATATAATACATTCGATAATATACAAAAAGGAAAAATGACTGAAAGAGAGAGAGAGGGTAAAAATTGACTTTCGAAAAATCAAATCTTACCCGATATATTTATATACAAAAACGGTGAATATATAAAGGGACTACTATACACGAATGGGTCTGAAAATCAGATAACGACATATATTTCTACGGGTGTTTTGACTGCTGACCGCGAGAAATTCAAATGAGCCGAAAATTTTTTATCGTCCTTCTCTTCGTTCCACCTGTTCTTCGACTCTCTCTCTTTCTCTTTCTACGCGTGTTATATACTCCACATCAGCTCTCGGACCTCGTTTGCTATCTTGATCTTTCTCGTACGCGCGCGTCTCGACGATAGGGGCGAGCAGGTGCCGATCGACCGTATATATATACACACGATCTAAACGCACAACGCCGCAACAACAACAACAACAACACGCGTATCGTATATACGAATATTTTCATGTACATATACATATATACACGAAAATCATCGCAGCGCTGAGATACGAAGGCGGTCCCTCTATGGGAATTGTTAATAATTTAATTATATGCATTATTAAATCGACCGATATGCACTTCATGCCGCAACGCGAGAGAGAATTTCGTTGGCTTTATCAGGAGGCTGCGATCGCGCGTCGAATCGTTAAACGCGCACGCGCGCATATATATACGTATACGCACAGAGCCCAGGTATTATCGAATTATCGTTATGATCCAAAGCCGCGCGAATCATCGGCGGTATACGGAGGTTCAAGGGAAAAGAGAGAGAGAGAGAGAGATTCACCGGCGCTTCTGATTATTTCTTTTGTTTGTGAGAGCATGGGGAGATTGAAAATTTTTCTCCGCGCGGCATGCTTTTGGTAAGGATACCGACGCCGCTGCCGCCGGTGGAAAAAAATTGATTCGTTCGATCGGGGCGAAAATGAATTTTTTATTAAATTTTGCGAAGGGAGAGAAAAAGAGCCGCGGTGTGCATCACTTCCGGGTGAATTACGTACACTAATTTTGAAACATTACGGTAAACATGTGAGTCATGGAGGTTTGGGTGAAAAATAAGGTATATAGTATATAAGTGGTTTCGTGCATTAAAAAAAAAATGTAAGATTGAAATTTATAGGCTCGCAAGATTTTTGGTTATGTCGACTATTTCTTTTTATTCATACGGAATATATTATACAGTATTAAAAGAAAGGAAAATCCTTCAGACATTTATTAAAGCCAAAATAAAAACAATATATAATATGTGCAACAAATTTTTTCTCAACTCCTTAATTGAATGCAAAAGATCGGCAACGTGTCAACATTAATTCCTTCGACCAATGCACCATCGAAAACCTCAAAATCAAGCTACAAAATTTACTGAATCAGCTCGTGCAGCAACGGTCAAACCTCATCGCTGGCGTCGAAACTCTCCTCGTCCTCCACCTTCTCCTCTTGCCATGCAGCCCCTTAAAAAGCCGTGCACGGCTATATGAGTGGACAAAAAAGCAGCGAGGTGCACACGCGGGACAGAAAGCAACTGAGAGCGAGAAAGAGAGAGAATAACCGAGAAGGTCCAACGCGCGACGGTGGCGAACTGCTGCACGCGCCAGTGTGGGTGAACAGGGTCAAGCGAGTTCAACTCGCAAGTGAGGCGAGGACCATGCGCAGAAGAGAAGAGAGAAAGAGAGAGAGAGAGAGAAGTGAACGCGTCCAACCACCAAAGTCGTTCCTCGTATTTGGCTGTGAAAACGTGTCTGTGTCTGTAAGTCTGTATGTATGGGTGGGTGAGGTGTGAGGGACTACCTTTATGCACCGTGCGGATTCCATCGGTTATCTCCTTACAAGGCGGCTAGCGTGAAAAAAAAAAATACGAGGGATAGGTGTATAGGAGGGCGGAGGAGTTTGTGGGCTTGATGGTTTATTGTGAGAGATGAATGAGAAATGAAATTTGGTGGAAATTGGAAAGGTACGAGACGTATTGTAAAAATTCAAACAATATTACGATGTATAGTACAACTAATTTTTCTATATTCAAGGAGCATAATTTTGTTATAATGGTCATTATTTTAAGTTTCTTTTTACAGCTTTACCAGGCGGGGAGTTCATATTTTAGAATTTATTAATTGCTATCTCAACATTTAAAAACGAACTATAACTATAAAATACAATGAAAATCATTTCTTTAGAATCGTATAGTATAAAAACAAAAAAAAAAGATTTGAATTAATTTCACCTGTCTCGATAATAGTTCTTATATATCCATCCACATTACACGCATTAAGAATCAAACTCAAGCTAATTCCATCGTTCACAACGGCCATTATCCCCAGATTCATCACCAATATTCAATCTCCACGATCGAGCAAACAGGTCCAAATCCACCTTCACCGTCGCCCCACAGTTACAAAACTCTCGGTTCTCCAACCACATAGACATATATATACACATCTTCTCTCTTTTCTTTCTCTCTCTTTCTCTTCCACCCTTCTTCCAGAGCCACTCCCGCGCACGTCGTGCATCGTGCGGCCAGAAAGAAAGAGAGAACGACGAGTTCTCTCTCGCTTTATTTGGTTCTTTTCATTCTCTTTCCTTTTCTGGCCCACCCGCTCTACAGGTGTATATCCCTCCGCGCTCGCGCGCCGCGCCTAGGGAATAAAAAGCGAACGAGAGAATTAGAAGTCGGAGAGGAGAGAACCGGACTCACGCGTGATACAAAGGACCTAATAATGAAGAGGAAGAAAGAGAAAAAGAAAGTCGCTGCGCTTATAATGTATACACGAAGCGCGCATATGGATTTCGCGCGAGTGGAGAAGGCGCACAGGACAGGTTACTTTCATATGCAAACGTCGTCGTTGCCGCCCTGAAAGCATATAAGCTTTGACAGTATATTGTGCACACTTGTACACATCCACATATCTATATATATATATATATATATACATGCTCACTCTCTCTCTCTCTCTCTCTTTCTCTCTCTATGAATTTACACATATCGTGAGAGGACGCGTATACGGTCAATTTTAAGACCATACGATTATTGATTTATCACGTCACTGCCATTGTCACTCTTGCCGCGTGTGTAGATGATTATTAATCTTTTTAAATAACCACGAGTCTCTCTCGGGCGCGTTGTTTGTGTATTACAGTGACAAAACGACGGATCAAGGCGACCGGTTGTAAGTATGAACGGACGATCGATGACGAGCTGTTATAAGGACAGGCACGCGTGCATGTCGTGCGGTTGTGGAGGAAGAGACGCGTCGTGCGATTGTACGCATTAGTTAAGGAATCGCGTCATTGTTTTTTTTTTTAGCTATATACAGTCGAAGGATGTGTCGTCGAAAGAGTTTTCTGCCGATGTTATGTATAGTCGTCGACGGTCGCCAAGATCGCGGTTGTTGTTGTTGTTAGCTTTGGTAAAAAGATAACCTGAGCGCAGAGTTCGGTTGGGTTTGTATCTGAGTGTGTTATTGATTGGGCAGCAGGATGATTAACGTGGAAGTTGAAATTCTTTGAGATATATCGTTTGTAACGTACGTACGTTATAAGAATATACGTATAATCTAAAGTATTTTACAATGTATAAGATTTTCTTTATAATATACCGAAAATTCAATATTGTATATATATATATATACTGGACGACTTTTCGATCTCTTCCTATCCTCGTTATAAATACTCAAAGAACTGCAGCAACCACGTCGACTCCTTGTCCACGAGTGTGCCTACCTCTTCCGCCTGTATTAGCATTTCTCTCGTTCTCTTTATATAAGGTATACACGCGCGTGCGCGTGTGACGCACAATGTAACGGGTACACACATACGCGAGAACGAGACGATTTTACCCGATAGCTTCGAAGCCATGCTAATTGCGCGCACAGTGCTTATTGTTCGAGGGTGTTGAGTATACGGAGAGAGAGAGAGAAAAGAGAGTAAGATTTGGTTTATGGGGGTGAGGCGTGGGGATGTGGAACGAGGTATATATCGTGTGGGAAAGATGGTTTTTTTTTAAGCGAGATGTGAGCGGTTGGAAAGTGGGAAGTTACGCTTTTTTTGGTGCGGAGGTTGCGTGACCCCCTACGAAGCAGATGGTGGGGAACGATTGTTACAAGATTGTTTTGATAACGTTGGATTTATATTAGGGTAATTTTTAATGGAAAGTAATAATTGTAAAAGGTAATTCTTTTTATGTTATGGAAAAGTGTACAACATGTGTACAACAGAGGTTTATCCAATGTATGCAGCATCAGTATGTATACTCGTTTTAGAAAATTCAGTGAATATACAGAAAATATATACAAACCGTACCGTGAAATCTGTTTACTTCAAGAAAACTGATATTATCGAAAGAATCTTATACGCAACAAACCACAACATTGCACAAGTGTATGTGATATACCCTACCACACGACAATCGCAAAATTTCACATTTTACCCATACGAACCGCACAGTTTACGAATACAACATTCCAATATCCATATTCGATCATATATATCTTCCCGTAAATAATAACAAACTAACAAATATAATCTGCGCACTTAATGCTGCTTTCAACGCCGGGCGTAACGCCTTTCACGACACGGCGCCGAAAGAGAAATTTTTTTCGCGACCGCGACGACTCCGCCTTGTATGCGCGCGAGCGAGAGAGAGAGAGAGAGAGAGAGAGAGAGAGAGAGAGAGAGAGAGAGAGCTACCAATTAATTGCGCGAGATTTATTCCCTCTGTACCGATACAAATCGGATGTATGCGGCCTGTATTCGAGGCGGGCCATGAGTATATGTATATAAGTATGTATACGCGAGAGATGTGCATCGTATATATGTATGCACGTGTAAAGGTATGTTTGTACGCGAGTCGCGTGCTGCCGATACACGATACGACGCCGATTAAGGGATTGTATGTGTGTTTGTAAACGTGGGGTTGATGAAAAATAATGGCTCTGGGAGGAGCAACAAGGAATACGTAAAAATACATTGGTTGATAGTACTACTACGGTCGCTCTTGGTATATTTTGGTTCGTCGAATTATTACTTTATACGGTAGTCGATCGATTTTTTATCATCAGTTATATCTGCAGTTAAATACTGTTATAGTCACTATACATCAATATATTCTGGTACCCTTGATGACTAAAATAACTCATCGAAATTGTCATTTCACAAACTTCGTCAGTCAAAGTAGGCTGCGCGACTCTGCATCATAATATGTAATATTATGCACATATTTATATGGTATACGTAACAATTCATCTACACCATCTATATCCTCGTAAAAATCAGCTATTACAACAGGGTATATCCCAACTAAAAGCACCGTTTAATCGCGATAAACCGTTTGTCTCCTCCCACCGGTCGTCGTTGTTGTCGTTGGACGATGACATTCTCGCTGCGATGAGTATCCTCGTGTTGGTTGTGGAGAAAAATTACAGAAATTAAGGCGGACGTGAACGTGAGACGTTGAGAGAACGTTCGGTGACTATAGGGACACGCGGAAGCGTCACCAATGTGAATTCCTTCGGTAGATCATTAATAATGTCAGTGATTTCGAGAATTTACGTGGTTTTGGGGCCGAGGAAGATATTGTTCGGGAGATGGACAAAGATCTTTGAGAGATTATGCTTGTGGTAGTTGTTGGGATATTTGGAAGTATTATGGTGGACGTGATTGTTAAAATAATAGTTGAATTATTATTTTTAAATGACAACGAAACCCTTTTTTACAATTCCAGATAATATTTATTATATTTTGCCTAACACATTGCAGATAAATAAAAAATAAAAATGATATTCAGTAATCAAATTACACGTATTCAAAAGTTAAACCTATTCAATCTCCTCAATTACATCTCCTCTCTCACCTCGCCTCTTGAATTATAACTCGCACCCATTACAACAGCACTCCCCTGCCCTCCTTCGATAATTAATCTTCGAATTAAACCAATTTGCAGTACCAGCATCGCATCCATAACAGCCGGCTGTGATCGGTCAAATAAAAAATGAAAACACCATGTGGGAACGAAATTCGCGACATTCTTCTAGAAAGTCCGCACCTTACACACACGCACCGCGTGAGAGCTGAGCGCACATGTTCTCGTCTCTGAGAATCTCGAAGCTGCGGTGAAATCAGAAGTGTACTCTCTCTCTCTCTCTCTTACACACACGTACGCTCATTATTCGCGTGCACCTGTGCCCGAGAACCGAGGTTCGCGAAGGACGCTCGTTCACTTTCCTCTTCTCTCTCTCTCTCTCTTTCTGCCGAATATATATACACACATATATACACATATATATACATACGCATGCGGCGGAAGTTCGACGTGTATATCGCGCGTCATCGAGCACACGTATACAGTACGTGTATGTATATATGTATGTGTACGTACGGTGGCAACACCCTCAGTGAAACAGGTGCAAGCACCTGCCGCCAGCGGCAAGAGAGCCAATAGCAGCAGGTGTATTCTCTTCGCGAGAGAGAGAGAGAGAGAGAGAGAGAGAGAGAGAGAGAAAGAGACTTTAGTCGTGTATATATACCTATAGTGGCGTATATATGCTAATTGGGCCAGAGAGTTTTGCTGCGATATATACACATACACGTGAGATGTATACCTGAGAGAGTGAGAGGAGAGGAATTTAACGAGGCTTGAGAAAAAAAAAATATATATATATATGTATAAGATGAGAGAGAGAGGGAGAAGAGGAGGAGGTTAACCTCTTTGGGAAGTGTTTTAGTGGTTCTGGGGGGCTTCTGCGTATAGTTACTGCTTGGGAACCGATGCGAGTGTGTGTTCGAGCGAAGAACCGATGATGTTGATGAAATCGATGGCACGAGGGGCGTATACATATAGATGTACGCACGCTGATTTCAGCTGTGGTTGTAAAAAAAGATTTAGGTCTCTTTTTTGAAGAGATTTTTTTTTTTCTTTAGATTGACAGTTGTTGGTAATTTTGTTAAGGGAAAAACAGTGGATATACGCGTTGTTGTTTTGCGAAAGATATAAAGCTGTGGCAATGATTATGGGAAATATAAGCCTATGCGAATGCTAATTTTTCGCTCGATGCGGGTAAAGTATTGGTTTCGCGTTTCGTATAAAATTATATGAGAAAATGATCGAGCGATTGCATCCATTTACCTTAATTTCTTATTCTAGATTTTCACAGAACATTTTACCGAATTAAAAAATAAAATAACGAGGGAAAGAAATTCTCGTTCTACACAAGAAATTATTATTTTCCCAAACTTCTCAATATTTCTCTTCAACCACAAACAGCTTGCATCTCCTGAAGATTTATCGCATTATTATTATTAGCTGCAACGTCGCGAACACAGGGCTCTTTTTATTCGAAATTAATTTACGCGCTTTTTTTATCAACGTCGTACACTGCGACTGGGACGATCGGCAACCACAATAAATTACAATACGCCGCGAGTTACAAAGACGCGCAGTGCACAAAGGCGCGTACGGAGAGTAAGAGACGAAACTCGGAAGCGGCCCATCCGCCTAAGGGTAAGAAGTAAAACAGGACACAGCAAGAGAAACTCAACGGGGAGGAGTACACATACATATATATATATATATATACATACGTCGCGTATACGCATGTTAATTAGCCGTTAATTATCGGCTTTGGTCTCCCTCTCTCTGTCAATATACACACACTCGCGTCTGTTCCCATTCCATACAGCTCGCGTCGTCGCGCGTATATAACGGTGCGAAGGTTTTTTAATAGCCACCCTCAGTTGATTTTCGAAAGAGAACTGTTGCCCTGAGGGATCGACAGTTGTAGCGTATATAAATGTTAATATCTCGCGTTAACCTGGGCGTGAATCGGAATTTCATTGGCGCGTAGCGAAGCAAGTTTCCCTGAGATCGATATACAAATTATAAGAGCGTATCACGTCCGATTATTTATAAATGCAAAATAGAACGTATATGCCGCGGTTGTATGCGAGTGTAAAATTACGCTTGCAAGAATGAATCGTAAGAAAGAGAAAGAGAGGGAGAGATGTGTAAGTAAGCGGATGACAGTTGGAGAAAAATGTCCCGGATACTTTCGCGCGTGGAGCGTGTAATGACACCTCTTGCGAAACGTTAATTCATTTTTATTCAGTTGTAGGTCAGCAACTGCGAGAAGGATGATTGTACCTATACTGTGGGTGACGATTTGTTTGCGTGTGTATTACTGTTGTTGAAGTATGGGCTGAAAGTTGGCTTGAATAGTTGGTTTATGAGAGAGGATTATCAGTTTTTAGGTCGGAGTATACAGATCAGTTTAATAATTGTATTTCTTTATTTAACGATAACAAAAAACTATTAAAATTTGTAACATAATAATAGGTAAAAATGGTAAATTTTTCTGCTGAAAATTCGATTACAGAAATATCCATAAAATGATGACTCACAAACGTTTAACATTCTAAACCCGAGGTACATATCAATTTCCTCTAAACATCCGTAAAATACCTGACTATTCTCAAACGATCATCGACAAATATCCACCTACAGCACGTTTATTGCATTCCTTTCGAAACGGTAGCGAACCAACCCTATCCTATCCCTTTTCGAAATGTTCACGCACGCATATATATGTATACAGGTTAATTTTTAGTTTCGTAATCTCTCTTTTTTTCTCTTCATCTCTCTCATTCTTGACCCTCACGCGTTCTACTTCTACCATATATACTCATATATATGTATATATACGCATACACGAAGGACGTGTGTATCCTCAACGACGATGATGATGGGAAGGGAACAGTGCGAGTTGTGTCGGCAAAGTTTCTCACGAAATTTCATAGGTATGTAGAGAGAAGAGAGCAGCACAGCAACGCGTGCGTGCAAAAAAGGAACAGCGAGAGCGTAATTTTAGATGCGAACGCGCCCTTCCCCCCCTTTTTTTTATTTTTCATATACGCACACCGAAAGAAGTCGTCGCTCTCTCGTGCCACTTCGGTATGGATTAAGTAATATATTGAGGTTTACGAGGAATCGGCTATAAGGATTCGTGCGTATAGGGATGCTTGGTGATTATCGTAAAACGGTTTTGAAAAGTAGGTTGGCATCGATGTAGGATTCGAATGGTTCTGTAGATTTTATGTTGGAATCGAGTATGTTTTACCAGGTAAATTTAATATTTATTTACTTTGAATTAATTTTTCAGGTAATTCAGGACTATATACAACATTTAACATTGAAAAACTCTCTTACTTAATTTCAGAGCATAGAATAAAAACAACCGAAACGACTTACTCGAAATGTCCAGTGGTAAAAAGACGCCATATACTCTTCCACTCACGGGCGATCCGTTACTCACCCACCGCCGACAACAACGACAGCCACTCTCTCTCTCTCTCTCTCTCTCTCTCTCTCTCTCTCTCTCTCTCTCTCTCTATCCGACAACACACAACGCGCGATGTAGAGCATCTACGTACACGTCTCTCCTCTCATTCTCCTACACCAAGGGATGAACGCGCATGATACCGTCTCTATCTCCTCTTCTCCTTTCGCTCTTTCTCTCCACCGCTATCGCGCGAACATTCATCCTCGCTCTCTCTCCCTCCTTCACGAAAGAAATCGTTCGTTCTAGCACAGCAGATAGGAAAGCACAAGAGCCCGACGACAGTGTCACTATACCCGCGACTACGTCTGATATATACCCTGGCAATGCCATTTTCAGCCTAATCGTCAGTCGACGAATGCGATATTATTATTATTATTATTCGCATGTGCACGTAGGCTCGTTGCTGTTGTTGTTGTACGCGGAAATGTATAGCGGGCGACATGAGTAAAGAAGAATGAATGATTCGCACGTTGAAGTATAGTAGTGGTATAACGAGTGAACGTGTTAATCTAGAAGGAAGATGTAGTTTGGGCGTTGCTCAGAACACGTGAGAGTTAAAAATGACACTACTGTTATAACAATGTCGTTGTCGTATGTGAGAAAGGGAGAGATGGTAAAATAGAGATATAAGTATAGTGATATTTTGCGAAGTATCAACGAGGAATTTAATATAGATAAATCGCTGTAAATGGTAGAAGTAGACGCGTGTGTATCACTACACTTACAAGATATACATACAATATATATACAGTCCGAATATCTACTCGAGAGACAGTTTTGCACTATATATGTATATAGTCGCCTGGGCGGCCTGAAATATCTCACGCCCCTGATCTATCCCCACAACTCATGCCTGTAATATCTCGCGACAGAGATATCACGCGGCATCGCGTTGATTTATAGACTGAGAGAGGCGCGCGACAAATCGAAGGCACTTAATTACGAAATTTCTTACTGCTCCACACTGAATATTGCACGTGTCAAAACAAAGCAAACCCACTGTATACACATACATACACATACATACATATATATATATATACACATTCTGTATCTGAGTCTTTCTTTATAAAAGACGTGACTCGTACGGTGACACGTTTCTGCGCAGCGTATAGAGAGAAGCTGGGTTGTGGCACGATCTTGTGTTAGTGGTGGTAGTAGTAGTCGGGGAGATAGTTAGATAAATAGATTGGTAGATGTATGGTCGATAAGGGGATAGATTACGTATATGATTTATCGCCGAGACTGAGAGAGAGAGACTTCGTGTATGCACGCGGTGTGTAGTACACTAATTACGAGCTCCCTGGGTTGTTACGTTTTTTTTTTGCTTCAGCTTCTTTCTTTGCACGCGAGCGGCGTAAAGAATAAGTATTGTTAGATGAAGAAGTCAGAAGGAATCGATTGAGGTGAATACAGACTGCTATCTGGTGTCGTTAGGTTTGATATGAGTTATGGAGTAGGGAAAAAGTATATACTATAGTTATATGGTGGGTATATTTCGCAGTTGACGGTAGATTTAATTGCTTTTTGTTTACATTTTTTGACACCACTGTTGTCACACGGTCCTTACAATCCTTAGAATGAGCAAATAGGGTAGTTTTTTTTCTACTTAAAAATAGTCGAATAAGAAAAAAGTAATCAATCTTTAAATCTTCAAACCTTTAAATTAATTTAAAAAAAAAATAAAATTCAGTGTTGTTTTAGTATATGTTTATTCATATATAACGTATTTCAGTGATAGAGCACACAAATAGAAATGGGCCCACAAATCAGGACAAATATCCAGCCAGAGACCGCAACCATAAAAGTTCTTTTATTTCCACATCGCCTGCAAGAAAGCTGATCGAGGATAATCACAAATTAAAGTCTAACTCAATACCCATCTGATTTGAATTCTTGTAGTTTACGCCTTTCTCTCGCTACAACAACAACGACGACAACGACAACACCAACCAAACTACTGCGCATTAACATCCACCGTAGCGAGCACAAAGATATCCAAAGCTTTTACCCGTACACACCCTCACAGTCTTCGTTCACCCAGCAAACCTACGAATTTACGACAGCATTCAGCGCTAAACAGCATGTAAACTACACACTTCCTCTCCCTCTTATACTCCCCGGGTGTCCAACCCAACGACTTTGCTTCTTAATAAGCCTCTCAGCGAAAACTCTTGTGTGTGTGTGTGTGTATGTGTGTATGCTACCTGTCGCATTGCTATCGCTCGCTTGCTCGCGCGTTTAATGACGTTGACACTCTCGAGGCGCATGCCACACACCTCGGGCTCCATAACGACTCTCGGCGCAAGATCGCCGCTAGAGATTATATAAAGTCGCGAGCTCAGAGAGAGAGAGAGAGAGAGAGAGAGAGAGACCTCGTGTGATCCAGAAAGGGCAATTATCGCTGTGGCGAGGCGAGGCGCCAAGAGTCGTGAGCCAGCTGTTATAGAAGAAGGGGGCAAGCAGTACGGGCGACTTTGCGATAACCTCTTAATCGTTGTTGTGGGAGGAAGAGAAGGAGAAGGTGGTAGAGGATATTTCCAGTTATGCAGGGGGTGGGGGTGGATGATATGAACGCGAGATGCAGTGCAGGTTGATACAGAGTATATATAGAGAGGGGAAGGGACAGGTCTTTGTTTGGAGTTGACTCTTGAGAAAGACTTATTTTTCTGTTGTTAAGGGTGGCAGTGTTCAGGTTCATGATTTACTGGTTGGAATTCTTTTGAGTATGCTAAATAAAATCTATCTCTTAGATATATACCTATATGTAAAATTATTTTTTTTTCAGTAGCAACCTTCCTACCTAATAAACAATAAACCATTCAGCCCCAGCTTTTTATAAACCCAATTAAAACCCCCTAATTCCACGTTAACACTTAACAGCTACTCCTATAAAACCATATATCACCTTTCCACTGCACTCATCTCTCTGAGTATATCCTATAATCTTTCTTTTTATTTCTCTCCCTTCTTCCTACACATCTCACGTAACTTCCAAACTCTTCCCTAAAAGACAAAAAAAAACACGTGGCAATATCGACGCCAGGGGAATAATTATAAGCACAGCGTATGTGCGCGAGTTCGTCAGCCCTTGCTACTATATGCGCAACAGCCAACACTGAGACACGACTTTAACGGTGCGCACGCGCGCGCGGGGGGGAATACAACGCGAAGTGCAAAAGAGATAGCTACTACGCGATAACGTACGTAGGGACAATATTTCAAAGGAGATTTTAATTGGCCTTCAGTTGGGTGTGAGCGAAAGAGAGAAGGTAGTCGAGATTAACTGACTTCTGCGGTCGCGGATTTTTCAAGTTTTCGTGTATATATATACATGGGGTCTCTGTGTGGGTATATATATATATATATATATATGTGCGAGCGAACGGGTATAGGGTTTAATAAACGAACGGGAAAATAATTGTTACGAGCGTGGGCTGTGGATCTTTAATGACGTGCGCAGAGTGCGCCTGGAGACTTGCGGGTTCTTTTTTTTCGCAATTAAGGATGGGGTTTGTGTATAGGTACTTTTGAAAAAATACTTTTCATAAATAATATATGGTGGGAAAAGGTGCTATTATTATACATTTGATACCTGGGTATACACTAAAACAATATGATATTAAAATATACAATATTCAATCTTACGTATGTATATAAAAGTTGTAATTCTGTACCAAAGTAAAATCCATTAATTTGACTTGTTTATACGCAAACAACCAATCACCGAGCACTTTATATCAGACTTCGCACATTTCACACACCGAACGAGCATAAACTTACCAAAAAATAACGCCCATCTAAAAATAAATTTTCCTCGCCAATAAAGATAAACTCTCGCCACTTGGTAAATTTACCGGGTCCATTTGTCGCTGTGACCTCTCAATAAATAAATTACAATCGACTGGCAATAAAAATTCACTTATGATAAAGCCCTCCATTATCCTTTTTACCGAACAAAAACAAAATCACAGCCTCGTTGTACGGAACAGCTCTCGTTTTTTTTTTTATATCCACCGAATAAAGCAGTAAACTCGTAGCGGTGAGCTCGTAAAACACTGTGCACGCGCGGCGTCGTTTCCACGAAACTGGGCCTCATGCCATTCGTCACGGTCTGTCCATTGCGTCGCTTACTCGCGGGAAGAGTTTTTGGACGAATCAATTGATTAAGTTACGCCTCGCGCGCGCGCGCACATTGTTAAAAGGATAAAAAGTTAGCATCAGCCCTTTTTCGCGTTATAGGGCAGCAACAGAGAAAAGTTCTCACACCTTTGCTGAGCTCGTCTGTCTTCCGGGAATTGACGGGGCCCGAACCCGTTATCGCATAGCGGAGAATATTTTTCGGGATCTTTTTAAAGGAAGTGGGAGGGGAAACGTTTAGCAAGTGGCTATACGGAGCGGCACGTTTATGCGCCTGCTAGGAAATAAGTAGGTCTGTGCGGCGACGTCGGCTAAAGTGGGTGTGTGCGTGAGTGTGCGTTGTGCATGGATCCCGCAGAGAATTCGGCGTCTTGGTGATTTATCGTGATCTAGTTCTATGATTTTTTTTTTTCGGATTGCTGTGTTCGCCGAAATAATTTCGATTTGACGAGTGTGAAATGTTGTTTCGAAATAAATGTAAACATATTATGGGAAAAAATAACGTTTGTCTGTAACTTCTACCTTTTCTTTAGCTTATTTCTACAGATAAGAACTAATTTGTATTGTTACAAGTGAAATCAACTGTGTGAAACGTAGATCAACCATTTATTTAGTTTTTCCTCAATGTGACGTGCTATATATTTTTCTCTTAGATTGGTTGTTGTTGACTCATTTGATTGGTCTATTGGCGCCAAAATAGAATGTGTTTAAATTTTTAATTCTTGAGTTGAGTATTTAAAACTGAATGTTAAAATAGTATAAGAAAAATTTCATTATTTCATTTATCAAAATTAAATCATTACCATATAATTTGAACTCATTGAAACGAACATGATCATGATAATAACCTCCAAAAAATATACAAATAAACAAATAGTACGCGCGGAGCGCGTTTAATGTTGCTAGTAATCATAAAAAATAGATTTTTGCGTTAAAAGCATTACTTTAAAGTTAAGTGTAGTTCCAAAAATAAATCATTTAATTACAAATCACGACAAAAAATAGTTTAACATTTGCGTTCCATTGAAAACCTTTAACCAGCTTATTCCAAATCTAATCGCTACATCTCCTTAATAGACCCACTCCTAATAACAATCTATATAAATAAGCGCAAATATACCCTCCGACCACCTGAATGAAACTACACATTTAATATTCAATAACAACTTCCCAATACTTTGTATTCGATACCTCCTACAAAATTACTACCTCCCTATATTAATTCTTTAATTACCCCTTGCCCTATATAAAAACTCCCTCGCGTCGTTCCAACAAGTTCCTGCTCTTCCCGTCGAAATAAGTTGTCATAACTCACGAATGCAACTACGCTTGCGCGCAATTACCAAACCACACCAAAACGAGACCGTGCATGCTGCAATTACAGCATCTCCATCACTCTCGATATATATCAACCAATAAAATAAGCTCTTACATAGCTGCCATCGAAAGTGGATCCACCGTAGTAGTAGTAGTAAGCATCTCTTCTCACCGTAAATCTACCGCCATACAAAGAGAAAAAAAGAAAAGCTTACTACTAGGAAAAAGAAGCTGATTTTCCCAAGGGGCATAAACACTAGTGGCGGTCACCCTTGGCGCCGCCGCTTCCGTATGCTGCTGCTACTGCCGTTGGCTTTGACGTAGGCATAGCTGCCGCCACAGCGCGCGCGAATTATAAAGCGCTAATAGATGCAATTAGCGATCGCCGCGGGTGTGCGCTCATCCTATCGCGTTCGTTAAGGCGAAACAAGTTCCTGTATATATATACGCATATTGGTAGCTACATATATATATATATATATATATATATATATATATATATGCATATATACAGGAGAAGCATACATAGAACGCGGCGAACTGTAATT
>JAYJLV010065864.1:0-16546 GCA_036873485.1 Torymus texanus
GTGTGTGTGTGTGTGTGTGTGTGTGTGTGTGTGTGTGTGTGTGTGTGTGTGTGTGTATATATATATATATATAGATAGATTGCTTTCGTGGAAAGATAATTCACCTTTGCTTCTGCGGTATATGCGCATGATGCACACTCGGAGTAAAGTGCGTTTGATATTGAAACAAACGAGCATGCAAGTAAGCGATCGATCGAGAGAATAAAAATACTCTTTTAGTATGCGTTTTTTAACGTTTAAAGTAGGCGATGTGTGTTTAGCAACACCAGCTAAAATTTATATTTTTCGGGTGCCTATAAGAAGTTTTGTAATTAGAGAGATTTGCAACTCGGTGTATATATGTACTCTGAGTTTTGGTGGGCGATTCGACGGTTTTACGAAGGAGTTTCTGGGGGTGGCGGTTTAGTCTGTGATGACTACGGGTGCGAGCGATGCGAGGAAATTGGGCAGATATTTTGGTATGGCTTATTTCAAAGCAATCGAGGGTATAGTCAATTTCGAGATATAATTAGATATAATTGGTCGTTGGATCGTATTCTTTTATATAGGTATATGTGTGTGTGTGTGTGTGTGTGTGTGTGTGCGTATGTGTGTTCCGCTATTTTATCATAAATGCATCGTTTTGTTGGTTTTTGAATGTTTTGTTATAAAATCTAGATAAACATATCAATCAATGATGTGGAATAAATATAGAACTAGATATATAAACGTTTTTTATTTACAGAGCGGTATTTAATCCATTTTTCATCTCCCATTGTTTGTCTGTATAAAACTAACAACATCACAACAAAAATTCTTTTTTTCTATTAATTAATGTCCCTTATTTAACTTTCTAAGGCTCTGATCAATGCGTAACGTCTATATATTCACTCAGTATATACGTTACACGATATAGCACATACAGCCATCTCTCAATGCATCTCTCTGGCGTTACATGGCGCACGCATGACGTGGGGTAATATAGGTATATAGGGAACGATGTAAATTCTCCTATTGTCATGGCACAATTAATTGCTCGCTTCATCAGAGCAGAATAAATTGCATTGTTTTGATTTCGGGAAAAGCTCACGCAGAGTGTATATATAGCAGTTGACGCGACAATATGCGCGAGTAAAAGCTTATTATACAGCGCGCGCAGCGCGCCCAGCAGTTTCAAATTTCGACGCAGGTCATTCGAAAGTTAATAGAGCATTTGTCGTGTGCGGCTTTATTTTATTTTAAATCTAAATTTCAAATTAAACGGAACCACTTCTGTATACACATGTATATATTACAGCTGTGGCTCATTTCAAAATCAAAACATGCTGACGCATTGTATGTACACGACGCAATACTTTTAAAGCCTTTTGAAAATGATGTACAGGTATACTTCCATAATTATTTCGACGCACGTACCTTTCATCCCTGTGTTATTCATTGAGTTGACGTTTTCTTTAATCATCCACGACGTCACGCGCAGTAATTTCGCGAAACCTCGCGTAAATCGCATTAGTATATAATTCAAAGGGGAAAAAAATATGTTGCGAGAGAAAAGAAGAGAGAGAGAGAGAGAGAGAGAGAGAGAGAGAGAGAGAGAGAGAGAGAGAGAGAGAGAGAGAGAGAGAGAGAAAGAGAACAAAGCGCAAGCGAGCGGCTTTACCAGGCGCGTACTTATAAGAGCGAGCGACTCCACCCGCATAATCCTGCTTTGAAGTCCGTCTCCGGCGCGTTTTCCGATCCGTCAATTTCCTTCAGGGCCGCACCGTCGCGCCACTTTTCTACTTTCACTTCGTGTCTCTTCCTCTCCTATATGCCTCTCTCTCTCTCTCTCTCTCTCTTTGCCCCCACTTCATCTCTCGGTCGACTTTGTCCAGCGATTACTTTTTTATTTCTCTCGTTGCCGACGTCGCGCCGCGTCGATGTATATAAGTACGTCCTCCGAGGGCGATCACCTTTTTTTTTCCTTAGCTTCTTCTTTGCCAGTCTTGTCACCTCTCGTTTTATTCATGTTTTAAAATTACTTTAGATTGCTTTATCCGTCTGTTTTTGTATTATGAATTCTATTGTGATAATGAATTTTTTTCTTTTAATGTGCATTCTTATTTTTTTTTTTTTATTGAAGTTGTAATACTATTTTTATATACTCTGAATTATTATACCACTTGTTATTATAAGGTATAACAAGTGGTATAATGATATATAATAATGTAACGTTGTTAATTTATATAGTCATAAAGGTTATTACAATAATTAAACGTTTGATAAGAAGCTATCTTTGTAAATCTTTGAATATCATTATAATTCTAATAATCATCAGAACCCCAGTACATTGACTTTCCCATAGTAACCAGTCAAGCGTACTTAGCGGAAATAGAACTACGTAAGACGTTAATTAGCGTGTTCAATTGGCGAGATATTGCGAATTTCCTTGTGAGGTAATGCCGCGTGAAATTTCTGAAGCTTCGGTACTACATATTGTGTGAATGTTAATGTTACACGGCGAAATTGACAATTGAATACTTCTAGTTAAAAGATCGTTTGTAGAGATACTCTTATATACTTATAATGAAATTCACTAAAACCTTAATAACTTGAAAAAATATCCTTTATACTTCTGGGAAACCAAATATTATAATAAAATTGTAGAAGTTATTTCTAAAGTGTACAATATAAATTTTTTTTAGCCAATGATTTATATTCTTAATCAATATTAGTTTTGAATTTCAGAGAAAGTAACTTCAAGATTGTGACTATATGGAGAGTTTATTTACTAATATTATCATCGCATTCTCTCGCGCCTCCCAATATAAAAGTTTTTTCAATCTGCTTTCAATTATAAAAGTGCCTACTCCGTAAAAATTTCAATGCTTCGTTATCTTCAATCGGCAGGAAAAACTTTTCCGCAAGTCTCGGCTAAAATCTATGATCCACCTCCTTCCTCCCCCCTCCTCATTTCTATCACATAGCGTACTGTCTCTCAAATTTAATCAAAGGCGTGTGCGTGCAACTCTCGCCCTCCCCCAAACCCTATTTCGAAAATCTATTTACGCCTCTCTCGACTTACGCAGTCTATCGATCAAAGAAGCCTCAGCAGCGCGAAACTTTACCTCCTCCCGAAAATCCAAAAATCATCAAACTTTCCAGACCGACGGCTCCTTGCCAGAATTCAAGACTTTGGCTTTCTCTTTCTCTCTATCTATAAGCGAATATCCACATGCGCAAGAGACAAGAGGAGGTGCGCGAAGGGGGATAAAGGACCGATAAAGGAGACGTCGAGAGAGCGAGCGAGAGAGAGAGAGAGAGAGAGCCATAGCGGTATATAGGAAAGAATCGAATTTCGAGCGGCGAAACTAATTTCGTGCCTTTTGTGGATCGTCGGGGCGGGCGGCGCATTACCGGCTCACTCACTCTCTCTTTCTCCGCGAGTGCGCGCGCACTGCACGCGCAGGGAGAGACAGAGACTGCGATAGAGCGAGACGAGACCTAGATTTCCGATACTATTGAAATCCGCCGGAGCGAAAAGCAAATTATATGAACCCGCTCGAGCATCGCGCTAGCGCAGGGCCCTTTGATGTTTTCCCAGCAGCAGAAGCAGCAGCAGCAGCGGACTCTCTTCTCTCTCTCTCTCCCCCTGTACGCAGATGCGTCTGGGGTGCGCCGCGCCGCTCATTTCGGCGCGTATATAACGGGGCTCGAAGGAGAGCAGAAGTACAGACTCTATAAGAGGATTCTCCCTCTTCGTGTGTGTGTGTGTGTATATAGATATCGCAGCGTCGTCTATGCTTGAATTTTTCGAAGCCATTGCTCGGTTTATAAGTGGTTTCGGCTCGTGGGATAGATTTTTGCCCGAATCAGCAAAATCGCCCGTTGTAGATTAGTAATCACTATGTATACACACAGATGATGATAATAGTGAGGAATAAACATGTTTTTTAACTTTCTGACTTTTATTTTTATCGTCGGGCTGTTGATGGCTCAATAATATACATAGCGAACGATGTTTTCATTTCCGTTGTGCTCTTTCGCTCTCTATCTCGTTCTTTTCTTTCGTGAGAAAGTCGCCCATTATGTCGAATAAACAGAACGCTGGACAAGTTGATACTCGAACGCCTCTTTTACTGAACAGTCAACTGTTCATAATGCGGTACAGATACGAGCATTGTGGTGTGAACGAAAGCATTACTTTTACGCGGCGCTATGGAGTGTCGTTTGCTATAAGATATTTATGACTTTTGAAGTGTATATTTACGATACGTGTGTTTGTACGTGTTGAGATTTCGATATTACTGTTGTCAAACAATGAAATGATTGACAGATTTAGAAATAGAAAAATTTCTTTGTTTCTCTATTTTACGTTGAATTTTTGTATTTTTATTTTCCTGCGTTTCTCTATTAGGCAAACATAATTTTCTCTTACTCATTATTTTGAGTACCCCGTTATGAGATAATTGATATTAAAATCTGCTGTTCTCGATTATGAATTAAAGAGAATATGTTGTTAAACTATATTTCAACAATAGAATAATTTTATTTTGTAAAAAAGCATGTTTGCTTTAAAATTTAAAATTTTACTTATAGGTAAGTTAACCATTTCATATTAAATGTGTACCCGTGGACAGAGAAGATCGAGACTAGTTAATCGACTTTTTATACTTAATTTTTTTTCCTAAGAAGCTATATAGTAAATGAACAAAACTTTTTCAATATATCAAAGTACTCCGTTCAGAGAATATTTATGATTTTTTTTTTCAAACTTGTAGAAAACCTTCAAAAAAAGCTGGAATCAATTTTTTATCCGCACGATTTTCGTTCACCTCGCCAGCGAGGTAAGTTAGTCATGGATCTTGGGCAAATTCACCAATAATAAATCTTAAAATAAAGTACAAGAATTGAAAATATAATATTAAATAAAACAGTTAAACGTTTGAATATGTAACTAAACAGTAAAATAAGTTATAATGAGTTACCAATTATAAATGATTTAACTTTCATTAGCACTGTCTCTGTAAGGTTTTGTTGGATTTTTTGTGGCAATATTGAATCATATAAGAATTTTTATCTGTATAAGAATTATATGTTAATAAAATATATAAGTAGTGATATGATTACACAAATGGCATGCTTGCTCCAAAAAAGTCAGCCAATATTCCCCAACAATATACATTTTCTTTAAATATCAGGCTAATAATATTAAAAAATGGAACATGAAAGAAAAGTGGTTTATACAAAATCAGTTATTATAATCTACATTGAGTGAAAATAGATAATCGGAATTTGTTTAAGAATTATTTGATAATTCCTAAAATGTGAAATTTGCTCCGATATAAACAAACATTTTTAATCTTGCATCTTCCTACGCTGGATCATGTTTTTCGATTGAAAATTTAACCAAATATTCTTCATTTCATTTTATGTTACTAACATCAACAGCGATTGACTTGTGTTATTTCAATCACTAGTTGTGTATATTAGCATTTGGTCAGCCTATCCCGCATGATAATATTAGCCCCGGTCTCCCCTACTAATAGTTTCAATATAATACATTGTTTGCATGCAAATTCTTGTACACTTATCATAAGTGATCAAGATATTTTTCTTACATATTTCGTTTGAAGAAAAATTAATGATTTTGGTTTGAATACGTAAATTCTTTAAGAACCCAAAACATTTCTTTTATACCGTTCACTTAATTATTATTCATTATCTCAATTAAAATAATTCTTTACTTTACAAACAGCACTGACTCTTATTAACCTACAGTAATAAATTCAATTAGAAATATACCCCCAAACCAAAGTAACAACCATTTAAAATACAAAACCACTGAAAAAAAATAAAAAGTTGCTTAGCCAGAACGCACGGTCAAGTTGTTCAATCGCCAGAGATAAAGTATACAAACAGACCATAACAAACCCTCGGCAAAGGCAGCCGCAAAGTACACTTCTAATCCCTGCAAAAACATTTTCCTTCCTTCCTCACCGCGCGGCCTCTTCTTCCCCCTTCTCTCCTCCTCTTCCTCTTTCATCCCACAACTCCAGGGGTGGCCTCCGCCGGCGTTATTATAAAGTTAATATCGGCTGGCGCGCGCCGGGGAATCGCCTTATCGGCGCAGTGGAATCTTCGCGGATGAGGTGGCCGCTTGTACATATATATATACATGTATATACGGTGGTGGCGGCACGGTCTGTACAAGTAGTCCCTCATGCGAGAGAGAAATTGCTCGTGCATAATTGAAGAGCTATGCGCGGCAATGGGAGAGTTGCTGCCGTTTCTACGGGACCATAAATACTGCCGGAGCTGCTAATCGTTCCTATGAATTTCTCCGGCGCGCATGTGAAGGGAAGAAGTTGTGACGAGGTGGCATCTAAGTATACGTGAGGGTGTATGTGTGTGTAGAAAGCTCGCTCTGTTCGTCGATCTTGGCATTTGCGCCGTTTTGAAACGACGGATAGCTTGGAATGTTGCGGTTTTATGGGCTTCTGGAAACAATCTGTGTCAATAGACGTTCTTAACGCTGTATACAAAGTATACTTTGGAGGTCTATGCGATTCTGAGGGGAAGCACTTATCTTTTCTAAGTAACTACCCTGGTAGAAAATTAACCATTTTCGTTGGTTAACATGTTAATCAAACGGAAGCATTTTCGACCTAAATAAATTTTCAAACATTATTGAAAGTATCGAAAATTATAATCACATGTTAAATATTGAAAATGGAATGTGATTTTATGAACAATAATTAAATATTGATCTTTAACAATAAAATAATGATAGTGTGTCGTTTTTAACTCCAAAATTGACCAATAATTAGCCAACGCATCGTTAAAGTTTCTACCAGGGTAGGTACTATTTAATTATGAGAGGCACAGTTGTTTTTAGTGATGTTATTTTTTAATTTTGTCAAAAATATGTACATATTCTATTTAAATCATAGTAACTATTTATTCTTCGAAAGTCTCATAGACAATTATAAAAAAATCTCATAAATAACGTTCTACAATCTAAAATAAGACTTAAGACTCTTTCATCTTTGTAAATTTTATAAATGTATTATTTATTTCATTCATTAGTATTAAGTTATTTTAAATACAATAGGGTCAGATTGATTTATAAACATAAATAGCTTTATTGGAATAACGATAAAAACAAGCCCAAATCTTCAATGGTACTGAAACCTTCTAAAAACAAATAACGATCATGTATTATTAATAAAGCGTTGATATATGTCTGACTATATACTTAGATTTCACCTCCCTACTGATCTTTTATTAATTAAATTTACTCAACCGAAACGCTGTAGCCTTATTAAACAACTTAAATTATTGACCCTCACGTACCTTTCACACTACCTATTTACCAACTCGTACAAAGACCTCATCATAGAAACCATTCTCAACACCAATTTCTCTCAAACTATCAAAACTTCACCACCTACAACCCTTTCACTTACTTAAAAAAAAAAAAAAAAAATAATATCACAAGGTTCCACAGCAGCAACGATCCTACAACCAACAATTTACAACGTCGTATCCAATTTTCCACTGTATTTTCCGCTCAATTAATCCCCCCACGCTTGACCACTCGCCTCTCACTCTCTCTCTCTCTTTTCCTATGCCTTTCAAAATCCATTTCAACCGCACACACACACCTTCCCTCTGTCAACTCTCTCTCTCCCCTCTCGTCTCTTCTACTCTCCTTTCCCCTTCACATCCTTCTAATTCTCCAGCTATACATCCACGCAAGCAGCGTGACGCGAGCATCTCTCTCCCTCCCCTAACGACGTTAAACCGACACCCCTCCCCACGTTCTCCTTCCACTCTCCTAGCGTTACTTTCTCGCTCTACAGCTTTTGCAGCCGCAAACTCGCTCTCAGGGCACTAAAACGAAAATTCGATACGTACATACATACATACACATACGAGCAAGCAACCAAGCGAGTTCCTACTACTATGCTAGATGTATACTACTATATATATGTATATAGTGTAACTCGGAGCTAGCACAAGCGCAGGGGGCCGAATCATAACAGTTCCGACGTTTTCGCCTGGCGGTGGTCTACCGAAAGGGCGAAACGCGATTACCGTATACATGTGTACACATACATACATACATACATACGTAGATGTATATAGTGTGGTACAGTCCACACGCGCTATAGCTTTACGTTGCGGTCCCGCAACGTTATATACGTGCCCAGTGTTGTGTATAGTAGTAGTACTAGTAGTAGTAGTAGCGTTTCGCGCGTTGCGTTCATCGACTTGCCATGAGAGAGAGAGAGAGAGAGAGAGTGAGCGCGTGTACTGGGTAAGAAAAGTCACGACCTAATGCCCCTAGGCGGTTGTTCGCCTTGTTACCCTCCTCTCTCACTCTCTTGCTCTTTCGGCATTATATTGCGATGCATTATATACGGGCCGAAGTCTAATGCGCTGAGAATAGAGCTCGAAGAGGGAGTGAGTTAGAGAGAGAGAGAGAGAGAGAGAGGAGTACGCTTCGCGTTTTACGTCAAACTTCGATATTGGATTTTCGATTTCCAGAAGGGTGCCGTGGTCGGCTGCTGAGAGAGGGACCGTGTATACATATATATATATAGGTAGGTGTATGCACTGGTGGGTGGTTTTATTTGGATTTCAGCTGCCGCGCGGCGAATTAATTTCGCGCGTACGTCGCTACTGCTGCTACTGCTGCTGTACCCGAGCGAAATATCGGATTAGGTTGGACGTTCATGCACTGTGTGTATACGTGTGTTGGCGTAATGAAGAGTTGTCCGAATAGTTATATATACGTAGTTATTAGAGGTAGCAGTGCGTGCGTAGGATTATATATAGGTGTGTGTGTATATTTAGATTTTTGACGAAAAAAAAACAAGAGAGAAACGATGCCGACAAAATTTAACGTAACAAATGGAGCGAGAATTTTTCTTATTTTTCTGCGTTACAAATATATATATGTGTAATGTCGTGTTTGGCAAAATGCATACTTTTACAATGAAGAATATTCATGAAAAATCTGTCATTAATCATGCAATCGAAAATTTTCATCTCTGAAAAAACAGAAAATCGGGAACAAAACTAAACGTCAAAATTACGAAAAACCGTGCTATATATATATATATATATATATATATATATATATATCTCGTTTTCGTAACGATCCTAAATGATAAATCGCCAGTCGCAGAGCTACGCACGCGTATAAAATACAAAGACGCAAACCTCTGCGAGAGGATTCAACAAACAAAGTTTGTCGTAACAATAACCTTCCAAGCAGCCGCGCTCATACCGAGGGAAAAAATATTCTGCACACCTATAAGGAGAGAGAGAGAGAACGTCTTTCCTTCCTCTCTCGCAATCCTTCGCACTACATAAAAAAGAAGGAGAAGCCTTACAAACGGCTGGAAGACACTCGAGAAAGTGCTTACAAAGTCACGCCGTATAGTCTCCTCTCTCTCTCTCACTCTCTCTCTCTCTCTCTCTCAGTCGCAGTAAAAGAGAAGAAAAAGGAACGGTAGGATATTCAATTTGCAACCACGCGTCTCTTTCTCTCCACCTCCTCTTCTCCCCCTCCCCCTCTCTCTCTCTCGACACCGCGAACAAGCACTCAAATCCACTCAATAAGCCACGCAGCGGGAGTCTCGCTTTCCCCGGGAATACTCGATACACGCGCGCGCTCACGTACCTGACCCTCTCTCTCCTTCTCCTCCTCTTTCTCCCTACATCCCTCCCTCTCTCTCTCTCTCTCTTGAAAAATCTGGCCCCGATCTTCTTTCTACGTATACAGTACTTATACCTCCCACATACATATTACACACATATATACATACACGCATGAACGTATGCGGTGCGCATTAATAATCGAACGCGCGCAATGGCCTGCGAACGGCAAATCTACTTACGGTCGCGGGCGTTAGGGAGAAAGGAACGTAAAAGGCGCCAGAGCCTGAAAAATCTCTCTCTCTCTCTCTCTCTCTCTCCCTTTCACCCTCGCAAATACCGTTATGCTCGTGTGCCGCGTATTAAAATATATATCCAAACTCTCTCTCACTCGCTCGCTAGCTAGCTGGCGTTCAAACATCCTAAAATCGTTTACAGGAGCACGAGTGCGCGCATTCTTGCGCTCCTACCTCTCTCTCTCTCTCTCTCTCCTTCTCTGAAAATGGCTCGAACACGTATATATATATATGCGCGCCACAGCCGCATACGCATACGTACACGTTCTATATATACATACATAGCCCTCTCTCTCTCTCTCTCTCTCTCTCTTTCTCTCTCTCTTTCTACACATATATAGCTGTAATAAAATGCAAATATATACCGAGAGCGCGCGCGCGAGAAGTAGTATAAGGAAGTTTCGGGGAGATCGGGGGCTGCTGCTGCTGCTGTTGGCGTATATAACCGCGCGTCCGCGTATATACAAGGTATATATCGATTCATCCGCTAGCGTAGTGTAGTAGGTCCATGTGTATATATATACACATACACACATGGTATATCCAGCATGAATGCAAAATTGTTTCCCTCCCTCTAGTACACCGGCAGCTGCCTTGGGAAAACTACGCGCGCGCGTGGTATACGTAGAGTAACACCGAACGGTTGGCTATGTCCTTCAGCGAATTTCCGTGAACGCGCGAAAGACTACGAACGTACGAGGTAGATGTGCATGGAATGACGCATGTGAGGTAGAGGTGGAGAAAGAGAAGGAAGGAAGGATGGGTGGGACGTACGGTAGTATATAGGAGAGAGAGAGTTGTAGTAGCAAGAGTAGCGGGTCGACGCGGTGATGTCGTTTAGCGAGTGTTGGTTTAGGGGTGTCGGATTGGGTAGTAAATGAATTTGGGGAATGTGCCCTGGTGTGGTAGAGTTGAAGTGTGGGTATGGGAATGTAGTATATGTCTTGTATATGTGTGTGCGTGTGTGTGTGTGTGTATGTGTGTGTGTGTGTGTGTGTGTGTTTGTGGCTGGACTACTCAGAAAGATAATGTTATTTGGCGGAAAGTTGGTTTTGCGTTGAAATAATTGCGTCGATTGAGTGATGGAAGAATAATGACGATCGTCGGAGTGGGTGATTTCGTGACATGTGTTTGTTCCAGTGTGTGTGTGTATACTTAGATCTGGATGTTTTGAAGGTTTTTGAAAGAGGGAAAATCGAGTTATTAAACGGCCTGAGGGAGCTTGGGAGTTGCGTTATGAGCACAATGCAGATTAGGGTTGGAGAAATGATTTTATTCGCATGTCTAACAAGCATGGTTATAATTTAGACTAATGCTTTGTTATAGGATTTTAATAATTTATAAATTGACGTGTATTAATGTTTCTTTGTAAAATATCAAAAACATTATGTTACTATTAGCAATTATAAAACTCGAACTTTAAATGTCTCAAACATATAAACTTTCATAAATGAAAATTTACGTAGCCGCTTCATCGATACAAAGTAAAAAAGAATAGCGTGTTCGAAAGAAAAAAAACCTTTATTTCAGAGTCATCGAGTAATTGAACAAAATGTAAAGAAATATACGCTATCTCTCAAGGGTCGTATTACATTTGTCTCCGCGGCATATACTTTCCTTCAAGGAGCTACCGTGCTCTTTGATTTTACCAATAAATTTTGCGAAAATGCGAATCATTTGTTCGATGATATGAATTTATTAAGATAAAAGTCATCCATGATTGTTTTTGGATGTTCTAACAAAAGTAAAATTTACCAGACTACAAGTATATTTAAGCAAAAGGCAATGAGTTCTTTCAAGTCTATATAAATGCGTACATCGATTAAGCTCATTTAGATTTACCATCAAGTTTTCTTATTGGAAATAATATATTCATCAATTCGTTTCTCTATATAATCCATATTTCATCGTCGATATCATATCAACTAGACGCTTAATAACGCATTAGCCTTCAATTTTCCATCACGTTTTAATACCTCATTCATCCTGTATTCTCACAGCCCACATCCCACAACTATTATTATTTTTCTCTATCCTCAATAACAATTCCCTGAAAATTATACCAACAATTATTTTCCTCATTCTATATATCACATACCAATATTTACATCTATACCACATTTTACGCATCCAAGACTATGACAAACGCTACCTCTCCTCCCTTTCCCCCCCCGTGAAATTATTTCACACCACGTATTTAATTCACAGATTTTCCGCTTCCTTGAACCCCAGCGAATCGCACACGCATATACATCACATACAACAATTGCGTTACACAAATCTAACACACAAAACAACGCATAGCGTACGCGCCAAGTTAGCCGTTGCTTCTCTCTCTCGGCATTAGTATTCACAATTGGTTGCTATTTAGATTAACGATTAGCAGCAGGAACGCGCCCGCGCACTCGCGATTATAATGGGTGAAAACGCGTGCGTAGGAGCGTGTAACATTCGTGGTATTATCGCATATTTAGGTGCGAGTGCGCGGACGATTGCCCCCCGCGTAATGCTATACGAAAAGATATTATATCGTGTGTGGGTCGCGTGTGTATACGTATCTCGGTTGTTTTATCCTTTTGGAGTATATATATATATACATATACACGCGTAGAGGTGCCGGAAATTTTGTTGTTTGGCCTAGCTTTGAGTGTGCACACGTGCGACTTGTGTATGGGTGGTAGAGTGAGTATGTAACATGGGGGAGGGAAATTGAGAAAGTGGGTGGATGTATGTGTGAGGTATCTCGCGGTGAGTTGGTAGGCGAGAAATAGTTTACGAATGGTACGTGGCTTTGTATGGATGTGGATGGATGTGTTTGATGGTATACAGGGACGAACGATGGTGCGAAGACTTGCTAAGCATGTGGTGTATATGACTTGAGAGAGGTACATATATATATATATAGTGATAGGGTGTAGTTGTTCGGTGAATAGTAATATCAAAAGTTCAATTGTTGATTTCTAGGGTTGGCTAGTGGTTATGTTTTTGGGAGGCTGCGAGTGGAATTTGAAGATTAAAAGAGAATCGGGGTGCATAAATGTTAGCGAAAAATATGGAAAACTCATTTGTACTTTTGTAAATTGGAGCTGGAATGGTAACTGTAGTTTAATTTAAATAACTTTTTAGTTTATTTCGAATGGGATAAAAGCTTGTTTGATTTTTTTGTTTTTTTTTTAATCTAGATATTTGTTTATTACTACCGATGTTTTATTTTTCAGGAAAAATATTGTTAAAAACAATATTGGAAAAAGTTTTTTCATTAAGCTTTATGCTGAAAACGCATATTGTGAAAGATTAACGTTACTAATACTGCAAAAAAAATGGTACTTTAACTAAAGCTATAAGCAAAAAATGAATAATGTTACTTTTGAGTTGAAATTTGGGAAGAACCAATTTATAAAAATTTTTTGCACTTTCTCATACAATATTAAAAAGTAAGAAAATTTAAATTATATTATTTTGTGTGATACAATGAAAGTTATGATTTTTGATGAATATAAAATTATAATATATATGTAAAATTTTAATGGAAAATTAAAATAGGCGAAAAATATGTCGCATTTCAAATTCTAAAATCCCAAGAACATTATTTACGTGATAGTGAAATTTTCAAGTATCAACACATTATAAAGTAATATACGCATGAAAACTTCACCAACTAAAAGGATATCAAACATCTGCCTCCTGTTTTGATTAGTAATCACAAACAAATCCCTCTGTAACTTTCAAAACAAATGATTTAATCATCATACCGTTCTTATCGTTTCCTATAAGTCGGGTAAAACTTGCGATTCGTCCTGTTTACGTGGCTTCTCTCCTACCATTCACTCGTCAAAATTTAATACAGTCCCCTTTGTCTCGAGGAATATACAATTATAATCCTCCAACCCAGTAGATAGAGGTAAGGGATAAATTTTTCAAAGGGGTCAGGAATCTGCGGAAGGCGAATCCTCAGTGGGGAGAAGAGACTCGCGTGTATGTACACACGCAACCCGCGTGCGCTTGGGATAAAGTAGATAAGGGATGAAAAAAAAAAGTCGATAAGCGGACAAATGGGCTTTTACTTTGTGCTTGGCGAACACTACATACATACACACCTACTTCCTTTTATTGTCGTTTATCTTTCTTGGAATTTATTATTTATGGGTCTCGTTAAGGTAATGCCGCGAGAATGTGTAATAAACTTGGGGCTTGATGAGGAGCGATTTTTTAAGTCCAGCTGGTGTGTGTTATTTTGCTTGAGCCGTGCGCGCAGTCTGTTGCGTAATTACGTTCGTTGAAGCTTTTCATTTATACACACAAGTATGTGTATACTCAGTGAGGTAAATATTCGGCCGTAAACATTCCTTTAGAAAAAATAAATTTAATGGTAGAATTATTTATTTATTAATGTTTCGTGATAGATCGAAATGTATCTCCTGTAGCTTTGGCATCGTAAATTAAAATTCTCCCGAAAGTAAAGTGAAAACGTGCCGCAAATACCGCGAATTTCAATTTGAACCTGTGAATTCTGAAAATACGAGGTTATATAGAAACTTCTACTCGGCACCATTTGTTTACATTGAAATTCAAGTCTCTCGGCGCTTCTTTATTTTGAGTCCTGAAAGAAAAGAAAGAAAGAGAGAAAGTCAACGAAAATTTATTGCACTTTCGCACGGCATCGACAGGTCTGTTGATATTGCGCTCTCTTGCGCTACTTTCCCTTGATCTACAACAATCTTTATAGAATTAGGTGTATACACGCGCCTTCTTTTCCTTATACCTCTCTTCTTTCTTCTCCTGCCATCTCATATACCCGACACGCAGTTTACATTCAAATTTTACCGTGGCGTTAGACTACACGCTAAGATAAATTCGAGTAATAACGTGATATCGTTATACTAAAGCGAGTGCGAGCTCGCGTACGCGGACCATCCTGGCGTTATATCCTTAGCCTCTCCTCGTTCTGCCTTTGCTATGCTAGATTTTTCGTGATTTTTCGTATTTTCAGTTTTATCGGCGAATAACATTTATCTTGTTAGGGGAGAAATATTTAGGCGAGCGCAAAATCTGTAAAAAAAGTTGAGTTATCGTTGTTACATTTCGTCGAAAAGATCGCACGTGTGTTGGGTAAATAAAATTTGAAAATATATAAATAAAAACTTTTTCGATATATTCGGATCTGTAAAATAAAATATTTTATTGAACTTTAGTAGTATGAGATAATAAAAAAATTTTCGGAGTATATGATAACATTTACACGAAAAATCCATTAACGCAACCTCAAAATTGCTAACAAAATTTTCACACCTTTCAGGCTTGGGTTTTCTTACTCTTTGTACTATATAATATAGGAGAAAAATCATGTACAATTTCTTACGAGTGAGCTATTGCAATTTTTAATCATAAAAAGTGTCTTCACCCAGGCTTGAACCAGGACCGTTGACTCGCAAGTCAGAAGCACTACCAACTAGTCACAGCTGCCACCATTCGGCTTTCTGCTAATCGTCGTCATATTATAAATTGTACAGCTTACCTCTTCTTATTCTGTATATTCTTAGCTTGAAGCACCTCTAATGACGCGGAATGCCAGCTGATTCTTTCGCGTTAGATGAAAAGAACAGCTTCCATTACATTCGAACTCAATACATACGGAGAAAGATTGGTTATCGGGGGAAATCCCGATAGTAGGTCAGAGATCTTTTAAATGCACTGACTTGTTGATTTCAGCGAAGTAGCTGTTTAAATCATCCACAACAACAACAGGAAGTATGTAAGTCTCATTAGAACTAGTCCCAGTGCCATGTCACTCGCAATATTGCATATTTGTTTAGTATTCTTAGCGTTGAGAAGTTTATTTCTATTATAATTTTAGATTGCGTTGTGGGTGATAAACTTAACGCAGTTACGTAATTCTTTGTAGAAAAGATGATCCCTGTTAACCAATTATATTATCTTTAGGATTTATAACTGTTTTTTATGAAATCCCTAAAATCCAGTATGAACCATGGAATGTTGATGTAATAAAGTGTACTTTCTCATTAACAATGGGTTTGTCCACGATATAGCGCCAGTCGATGTCAGATAAATCTATGTCAAATTCTTTGGGATTAAAATTACCGATGGATCGGTAAATAACAGATTAGGGTGGATTGCTCTCGACAATAAAGACGAAAGGCAAAAACTTCAAGTAAATTATTGCTGATGGTTAAGATACCACCTTAGAAATATCTCTGACACAAATGTAATCAATAGTGGTATACAATATGTAAATTAGCTCAATTGTTCCATTAATTGAAAGGTAGTGGTCCAGGCGAATAAAGGGCTACCAAGGATTAGACGAAACGTAGGGTTGCGACGTTCCAGTTAATATTAAAATCGCCAACCATAATTGAAAGTGCCCTTCGACCTTTCCATCATATTTTTTTAAACGTTGTACACAACGCTGCACAGCAATTTAAGAGTTATCAATCCAAGCACAAGTAGAAATTGAGGTATGAGTAAGTATATATCAGGTTGAGCTGATTAAGATAAGTGGCTGAAAGATAAAGAAAATGCTTTTTTTGCGTTTTTTATTGAAAAAGGGTGTACTTAATTTTTTTCATATATTATGTAATACAAAGAGTAGGGTAAACCAGTATCAG
>JAYJLV010065886.1:0-16545 GCA_036873485.1 Torymus texanus
GTTATATATCATTCAATTTAATGTCGAATTTGTAAGAAAACTTAAAAAGAAAATTTTAAGGTTATGTCATTTTAGTGTCAATCTAGTAAATGGGCATATAATGGGAGAAAAAGCGTTTCATCGCTGACGATTAACTGGCCATTTTTGCTATCCATTTGTTAAGATTCTGGCCATTTCGTGATAGACGAATTTCTAGCAGAGCGTAGTTAGTACCAATTAGCGGTTACATCTCAGAAAGCGGTTTTAACTTATATGGTTATTCAAGGAATAAAAAAAATGCAATAGACGAGTTATATGGGTTTTCCGATCTAAATAACAATTATATTGTTTTTCGGATATAGAAAACTATTTAAAAGTACAAAAAATTGCATAAAATCAATTTTCAAAAATTTGTTACTTATATAGGTATTCTGGGAAGCCACAGAATTGTAACCTAAAATAAAAAGATCTACGTATTTCTACAAAACAATAAACCAGCACGATTATTATTTCCAGAAAAGACACGAGCAATTTATCCTCCAACTATAAACTTCTTTGCAATTTCAATTCATGACAGGTGCACGCATCTTGCATTTTTAATTCAATTATCATGCCAGCACTCGGAGCAACACCCCCGCGAGCAAATGACGCTCTCTTCGAGTCAACGACGCGCAAATACCTACAAACACACACACACACGCACACATACACATAGACATAGAAGACGCGCGTGCGCTACTCGCCCGTACGCGGATCCTTTGACGCGATCCTCGAGATAGTTTGTCAAAGGTCAATACGCCTCTCTCTCTCTCTCTCTCTCTCTGTCGCTCAAAACACATGGCACTCGCGTCACTAAACGCGAATGAAAAAAATGGGAGAGTAGTGAAGGAATAGAAGAAGCAAACGAAATGTACGTTTGAGGGCGCAGAAAAATACGACGTATGTATATAACCTGTATCATAATACCCCGTAACTTTAATATCGAAGGTCCATTACTCCCCAGGTCGCGAGAAGTCTCTCTTGCTTTTTCTTATATCGGCTGCGTAGGAGTATAAGTAGCCAAGGGAAAATAGCACGCGCCTGTATGCTCGAGCCATCGCGTAAAAGCTCGCATCGCAAGTGGAGTGCCGATAATTCGATTCGAAGAGCGAGGAAAATTCTTAAAGTATGTCAATCGCAATTTTTTTTTTCTTCTTTTTTTTTCATAAAATGAGTGGGATTGAGAGAAGAGGAAAGAGGAATTGCGACGATATTGGCCGTGGGAGTAATTGATCGTGAGATAATGACGCGATATTTTTCTAATGGAGATCAGGAGGGGGTGAAGAGAATGTTTTATCGAGCGTCTCTCTCTCTCTCTCTCTTTCGTAACGCGTGGGATTTCGCGAAGGGCGAACGTCGGGGTGGATGTATTGTGTGCACACTGCACGAGCGGCGACATTCGACGAAGCGCAGCGCGTAGAGTGAAGCTGCAAAGTAGGTCAGTTGTAAAACTTTTATGAAAGATGAGGTTTTTAAGAAATCTTTCAATGGACCTTTTAAGTTCCAATGAATTTTCAAAAGCCGCAATTTCTCTTTAAGCGCTCGAGAGTGAGTGAGAGTGAGAGAGAGAGAGAGGGGAAGGAAGGGGGTGAGAGAGATTTTTAAAGACTTAATTAAGCGATTTCATATACAACAACTCTTCGAATCGACTCTTGCTCTTTTAATGGCTCTGAAATTTTTATACAAGTTTAACCATTAGTCGCTGAAATATATATATGTATATATGTGTGTGTGTGTGGGAGTTGTGCGATTGCAATTTGAAATTCAATTAAAGATTTTTCAGTTCAATACAACTAGGTTACCAGCAGTTTTGCAATTGGTTTTCTATTTAACACGAACAATACTTTTCGAAATAATAGCCACAGTGTATGTTCTCCGTGCACGCAATTCAAAATTCAAAGGAACAGTTTTCGAACAATTTTCAAAGTCATTTTCCCTGAAACGTTTTTCACTTATCTGTTTCCATCCTATTGCCATTAAATTATACCAGTAAAGCTAAAAGTATAGTTACATCGCGATAACCAATTCCACATAACAAAACTAAACGATAAAACTTTAACGCCTCAGAAATCATGACGATCTTAATAATGAGAACTCCTTACTGTTTGAGATAACGAATACCAAATAAAGAAACATAAACGATGGAATACGTCGTATAGACTACAGAGAAAAGAGGCTGCACAGAAAAACAGAGCGGAGAGGCACGTAAAAGACTCTCTTAAAAACTAGCGCCTCCGCATCCGCACTCACCGGTCGAATAAACGTCGCGAACGAGATCATAAAGGTAGTCTCCCTCCCTCCTTCCCTACCTTCCGCTATAAACGTTCCTTCTATTCCTCCTCCCTTCTATGTATACACCTTCGCCGAAATGTTTACGCGTCGCGTCGCTTATTTTATCTATACTACTCTATAGCATCAACCTATCAATGCCACCCTACGTCGTACGGTTAAATGGTTTTCGATCGGGTTCTTCCCTCTTTTATCCACGCTTGCTCACTTCTCGCGTATGGTTATATTCGCGTATTACGCTCGATAAGATTCCCGTGCGGTGTACACACCATAACTATACAATGCCGCACAATTGACCTGGCGACGATGGTAGCAGTAGCGGAGGCTTTGCAAAATTTCCGTTTCATATAACGGAAAGTGTTGTGCGTGCGTGCGGCTCTTAATGGTATATACATACTGTTGGGTGTATAATGCCTGGAGGCGCAAAGACCGCCACTTATGAGTATCCTGAGATGAGTATGGGATTGTGGTAAGGTTTAAAAAATAGTGTATACGTGGTGGTGGATATAGGTGGTGAGGGTATTGTAGATTGTATCTGTTCGAATGTACGGATATGGGGATTGCGTAGGAAGTAGGAGAGGTCATACGAGTACTGAAGATGCGTGCTGGGATTTACTTTAACGCTGGATGAGAATTTTTTTTTTTGTTAAGGTTATAGCTATGGTATAGGAATTTTTATGTATTCTAGAGCTGTAAATTAGATTGATATTGTTTTGCTTTTAACTTTTAATGTGGCTAAAATATACTTTTGTAGCTACCCTGGTAGAAAATTGAGCAGATTCTGGGCAGAATTTCCGGTCAACGCATGTTAAAATGACACTTATCATAAAATTATAGAAATATTCTGAAATGAATTTCTAACAATGCCTTATTTTTAAAAATTTTGACCAGAAATTCTGCCCAGAATCTGCTTAATTTTCTGCCAGGGTAACTTTATTGGTTAAGAGCCAATTACTAAGAAAAGAAAATACGTATTGTATATATAAAATGTATAGAAGGCATTGTCTTAATTGTATTAAGTTCCGTTCAAACTATTGCTTGTATCTTATTGATAGATTTGATTATAATTAATGGTCGATTAAATAAGGCTGAAAAAGATTGAAACGTGTTCTCATTGATATAATATACTACATAACGAAATAAATCAACTTTTTCAATTTCTTAATTTCGTTTCGTTCCGGTTCTGCAGAGATTCTTTTGTTTCGATTGAATATCCATCAGATTCCTTATAAAATTTTAGCTGTATAACTTATAATTAACAAATATCATATGTCAAAAATTAACCAAAATTTCGCTAGCTGTTGTATTTTCTACCGCAGTAATGAGAGGATTTTTATTAAGATTTATTGATGTATTTTTACATGAACAGTTTATGGCGCATTGCTTGGAATATTAATTTTAAATTATTCGTAGATATGAGGAAAATGTTTATTTTAGTTTAAAAACAAGATTTCAAAAATTTTAAAAATATTTTAAATTTAAGACAAGTTTAATTGTTATAAAAATATTATAATTATGGAAGAAAAGTAAAACGTTTGTTTTTCTACTGTATTCTGTAAAACAAAGTAAATACCATATTTGCAATGTATTCTATGTAAATTCGTCCGACTATTTCGTGAAAAAGATATAAATAATTTAACCATTTATTTTAGATTGTTTTTTGTTAAAAGTCCACCTATGTTTTCCCCTCTTTTAAATACAAATTTAAAACCAAAAATCACACTAAAGTCGAACAACCTCGTCATAAATAATTTCACATATGGTCCAACCTAAACCAAAAAACATCTTTTAATAAAGCGTCGCCATATACACACGTACTCTTAAAAAGTACCAAAAAACACATATGTATACATCAAGCACTCTCGAAATATCAAATTCCACGCTTCGTTCCCGCACTCACGTACTCGCACTCAATTCAATACTTTCGACCGCCATTACTCGTCGCTTTCCCTTTTTCCTCCACGCTTCTCCGTATACCCTCCTACCAGCAATTTCGCTCGCGTCGCATCTCTGTTTACGTAAACACCTTTACAACCTTCCCATCTCTCTCACTCTCTCTCTCTCTCTCTCACACATACATATACACATATAACACACAAGCACGTAGAACGAGAACCACGCGCTGCTGGTGCAATTAGGCGGTTGCACGCGCGGCGTGTTCGCCTCGTGTGCTTTGTACGCGTTCGCGTTTTCTCCCTCTCGTCGGGCGACGACGCGAAATATGCAAATCGCCGATAGCGAGAGAGAGAGAGAGAGAGAGAGCTTTGAGAGGGCGCACGCGCGCGAGCGTCCCTTTAATACAATAATACAACGGGCCAGGCCGCGGCAACGGCGCAAGCTGCGCGTACAACACGCGCTCGCGAAATTTATTCGCCTCTACGCGGTTTATCTCTGTTTGCCCTGTCAACGGTGCATAATGGTGGTAGAGGTACGAGAGAGAGAGAGAGAGAAGGGAGAAAAATATCTGACAGAGATGCGGTCTTAATGTACTGTACCGCTCGGAAGTGGATGTGAATTAGGCTAGACAGATGTGTTAATTATAATCGTCGGGGTGGCGGTAATTCTGTGACAAGTGGGGGTGGTATATTTATGCGGGACATTAGCGTTTTTCGTTTTGGCGTTTTTAAATGGAGCCGGTAGTGGTGAATTTTATCGACAATTATGCGGAAGTGAATTGCTGATTGTTCGAATTAATTCAGTAATTGTTGAATTAAGGTATGTTTAGTAGAATACAAAAATTATTCGTCTGCGTGACAACATTAATGAGAATAGTTGTTGATGCGGTATTATTTTGAAAAATATTTTGAGAGAATTGGTTTATTGGTTTATTCTTATCAAAAGAATTGCAACCCTCTATTTTTTTTTTATTTTTTGTACAGGAACAGAAATATTGCACAAATATACACATAAATATAACAGACTAAGTAATAACAATGAGAAACGAAATACATGACATTCGTATAGAGAGTTTTATCGCTCTGATAAAAAATCATTTATTTTTTCGGAATACCATTGTTAACATCTGAAATTTTAATATAAATTTTTTCATCAAACAGAATTTCAAATTGGAATTTTTTATTTCGAAATTCACATACCTTAATACACAGATTTTCAAACTATCTGCCACTTACAAAGCCGATTTTTAATCAAATTCACTTCCTATTTAGAATTTCAAACAAAAATGAAATTCATTTGAGCATGTCATCCTTCGACTATAAATAACCGATAATTACATTTCTGGGTTTAATCATAACATTTTTTTTTTTTATTTTAAATTTATCGGAAATCAAAAGTCTATGAAATCCGAATAATTCCAAGTAAAATTCATCTTAAAAATCTTTTACCCCTCATATCCTCGAAATTAACATTCATATTGTTTATTTTTCTCATCAATCCACAACAGAATCCCAATAATCAAACTCATACATCGATATATACCACAAACCAAAGAAAACCTTTACCCGTATCCTGAATTCCCATTACTTTTTTTTACACAGAAATCTAAAAGCAAAACGGGATGACTCTCTCTCCCTATAGTCCGCGAAACCGCACTACTAGCGGAAATTTCTACGTCGAAACTGCTGAAAGCTCAAAAATCCAACCGGAGGGTGCACACATGCAACCTACGTTCACTTGCAATCGTGTACACAAGTACACATATACATACTAGCACCATTCGCCTGTGGAAACGATTAACGCCAGCCGAGAGCGCGGATTACAAAGGCTCGTATACCCACACGCGCGAATCGCCAGCTCCCCACTATGCAGCTGTATATGCTACAGCAACGGTATAGCAACGTATATATAGGTATCCGTGCGCGTTCTCGTTTTTCATCGATTTGGTAATATCGTTTAGTTACTTCGCTCTCTAAGCCTTTCCTTCCCACTCTTCGGTGAAATTATTTCTTTCGTTGTTCGCCTTTTTGGGTAGCTGGCGAGTGCAACGAACTTGTATCTGTGTTCAATGTCGGCTTGATCCAAGAGAGAGGGTGAGAGAGGATCAAGGCTATTCATCGATGTGCCAGCGCGCGTGAACGAATGAGTGAGTCGAGTACAGTACGAACGCGTGGAAATAAAAGGAGTGCTTGAGAGGCTGGAAAGAGTGAGTGAGAAAGAGAGAGAGAGAGAGAGAGAGAGCTGGTGTTATTTAATTAAGCGCCTGTTACCACGAGAGCACACACGCTATGTGCAATTTGTCATTCGCGTTCGAGTTGTTACAGAGCGAGAGAGAGAGTGGATTGGAATAAGTGGGTATGAGAACGGTGAAAGATAAATGTTATGCACACGTGTCGATCATTTTTTTCCCTTTTTTTTTTTGTTTTTACTGGTACTACTACATCAAGGGCTTTTTGTTTTTTCGAGTATACGAATGAAAATTTGTTTGTTGTCGAGAGTTGATATACATAGAGTGATTTCGTTTGTAAAAGCATTATTGCGGAAACGAACATGGAAGGTTGATTTTACTTTTAAAATAAACTTGTTTTTCGCTAAAATAGTTGTTGTAAGTAAATATTTGTGTTGGAAAAAAAATGTTAGACTTGTGATAACAATCTAAAAAGGGTTATAATTATTATTATGTATCTGTAAATGAATATAGTAAAATTTTGTATTTATCTATTCGAATATAGTTGTATCAGAATCTGCTAAATAATCGAGATTTGTTTTGAAAATTATTTTTAATTCTTCCTTTTAAAAAAGTTTCTTGAAGAATACATACATCATAAAACAACATCGAAGCTCCATTGAAATGCTCAAGTTCTTTCTGATAAGAAAAAAGGAAAACGATACACGAAAAATACACTTACGAAAATACTTGATTTGAATTTACCTCCAAATACACTTTATATTTATTTTCATCGGTCAACAAAGCACGAAGACCCTGAGAAAACATTTACACACATAGCCACAACATTAGATTTCAATTCACGTCCTTGCGTCGACCATTTACATGTGGAATTTACAGTAGGGCCCGGCGGATAATTCAAAGTCATTATGCCGGTCTCTCCGCTGCTATCAATGAAAGAGAGAGAGAGAGCATACGACAAGTCATAACTTCGCTTAGTCTGTGCGCGTATATGTATGCCAGCTTTCTCATGAATAAAACGCGTCCTTCTCCTCCTCCTCCTTCATCTCTTGCGCGGTTATTCTAATTTCGTCTGCTTAATGCGCGCGTATGCGATGGGAATGCGATTTCCCACGAGTAACTCTACCGCCCTGGCGTTAAATCTAAACTGCCGAAGGGATTCCTAGGAGATGGACGTAATCACAGTAATCGTTTGACGACGAGGCCGAGCCACGGACGAACGACCGTAGAGGACTATTGTGGGCCACCGAATTCAATTTCTGCTGCACATATCCGCGCTCTGCTGGTATGTCGTTTCATTGGAGAGAGCGAGAGAGAGAGAGAATCGCCGTTGTAAAGTCCGTAGCTTCGTCTTACTGTACGAGTTTCGGATCTTTGATAAATCTTGGAGCTCTTTGGTTTTATGCTCATCTGGCTCTGAATGAAAAGTCCGATTATTTTTTATGTAAGGTAGAAGGGATTATTGAGCCGAGTCATATTGTCAGTAATAAAAATGGAAATCTGGATTATGTTGACGATGATTCTTGAAATTCAATGAAAATTAGATGAATGTAAAGACCGTGTTACACTTTTGACCGCGATTACAATTGTAATATTATATCTTCGTTTAATATAAGTACTATTGACGTATAGATGTGAAATAAATGGAAGTTGTATTTTAGCTTTTGACAAAAATACAGCAACATACAAATATTTGTGTATACTAGAATTTTTATTTTGCATTCCAAGAATGGACATAATATTTTTATTTTTGTGTATATATATGGTACAATCAAAGGACTTTACAATAGAAAAGATATGAAAAAGCTGCATTTTATCTATTTTCCTAATCGAAATATTTTAATAGTCTACTGTACTAATACTGAAGGAAAAAATATTAAAATAATGCTGACATTTCCAAGTTTATTGTCCTTGCTTTAAATAAATCCTTTATTTTCACCAGTGAAGATTTATGTTTAAAATACAAACAAAATTTATCTTACTCGTATTGGATTTATTAAATTCCTAGTAATGAAATGGTATACCCACAAAAGTGGTCATAAAAACGACGAAAAAATTTGGAGGTACACCTCTGAAATAATTTTTTTCTTATTCTATGGATCATAGAAGAGACAAGAAAAATTTCGAGCCACAGAAAATGATCTTGTGACACCGTTTTAACGTCAAATCAACTTTAACATTTTCACGAATTTAACATAGGAAATATGGACAGAAAGTAGTTACCAATCATTAACCAATATCAAGATCCCAAATATGTCAAAGATTTTTCCACAACAAAACAATAATTAGAGTTGAAGAAAAGTACTTTAATTTAGGTTAAAGATGGTTAAAACCGAACAATTCTGTGCAAAGTTATGTGCATTTGAAAATCGCAAAAAATGACGAAAATGAGTGTTTTTTCCGAATTCACGAAATTCTCAAGATTTTCATTGTTTTTCAATCTTAATATTGGTTAATGATCGGTGACTATTTTTCTTCCATTTTTTCCATGTTAAATTCGTTAAAATGTTAAAATTGATTTGAAGTTAAAACAGTGTCACTAGATCGTTTTCTTTGGTTTCAAATTTTTCTCGTCTCTTCAATGACCCATAGAATAAAAAAAATTACTACAGAAGCGTGCCTCCAAATGTTTTTTTTTTTGTTTTTTTTACGACCACTCTAAAGAAATAGTGAATTCCTTATTCCCCAACGTTCTTTTCTTTCTTCTTCATATTCTCTCCAACCGCACACTCGTATTCGTATTCACACTTGGAAACTTTATCGACGACCATTGCACGAGTGTACCTCGACGAGTCGCTAGAAAGAGGAAGCAAACGAGTACGAGAGAGAGAAGCTGTTCGGCTTGCCGCTGATCAAAACTAAATTAAATGGCATTCGATACTACGGCAAAGCGAAACCGTAAAAGCAAACGCGAAACAGATACGAACCGGGAGTACGCATATATACACAACCACTAGCAGCAGTAGCAGCAGCTCTGAAGCTACATTAACTTTACGGCGGTTGGTGATTACGTGTACACGTACAGTACCTACGCGTGCGACACGTTAAACGGCAAGTTTTAAGAGTTAATTCAGCCGCGCGCATTGATCCAATTACGAAGAACGAGGCGCGCGCATGCGCGCGCGAAGAGGAAATTTAAATCCACTTTCCCGCCCCTGCAGTTCAATATCGTGTCATTTACTTTCGACTACCTCCTTATACGATGACTTTCTTTCGATACGTAGCATGCGAATACAATTGTGGATTGGATTTTATATAAACGTGGAGAATATCGTTGCGAGATTGGAGAGTTGGACGCTGTATACGCGTTTATGTTTCCCTACCGACGCAAAGTATTTCCATCAATTGGTTGACGGTTTCGCCCCTGGCTCTGTTTTTTATTGGACAATTTGCGCGACGTTTGAACGGTTATTTTTTTTTTTCTTTTTTATTTTTTAAATTATTTTTTGGCTGCGGTTCTGCGGTCTTTTTCAGTACGGAAGAGAAAAGCGAAATACCAGCGCGCGCCGCAGTGGAATGATTTTTTCGGTCGACTTTTATGGACGGCGCGTCGTCCATATATATGCGGTCAGAGTGGCTGTACATATATATTGGGCTAACGTTTGTATCGACTCGAAAATAACCACGGGTTTCTGAAAATTCGTTGCTGCTAATAGTCGCAATATTTCTTTTTCGAATAATAATAATGAACAAATTAAATTTAATCGTTCAAGATTTTTTAATCTTTTTTTAAATTAATAAACATTAATAAAGCCTTTATCATAGTGTAAATTGTTTTTAGATTTTGAACGGTTGAAGTTGTAAGTGTAAAGGAATTTCGATAATTTGTGCGAATAGATAAAATAGCAATTCGTTTAATTAAAGCTATTTAATTAAAGCAATTTGTATGCTTTTTACATCAATTAATACCCGTTACATACTATTTAAATTCTTATGGCTGTAAGTAAATAAGATTACTAGCTTAATCATTTTATAATCTTGTAGATATTTTCAACATCATAAGTTACATAGCAACGGTAGTATAAATAACTTAGTACTAATTAAATTTTCCCCTCGCTCGTTCTCAAAATTATTAATTATAATGTTAATTAAATATATCCAATGAATTTCTAGTTGTATATATTGCTTGTGCAGCAGAAATTCAGAAGTAAATTATATTCTATCGCAACCATTATTTAATTAGTTATTCAATAGTAATTTTAATTATAGTGTTTCAATTATTTACAATATACAAATTGTTTTTAATGAAAAATAATTAATACAAAAAAGCTGCAATAAATAATATAACGAGATATTACAAAAATTTATATCACCACATTATTAAGTAAATCACCTTTGTATGCACTGCTTGTAACTAATGAATAATTCAAAAATATTTCCAACACGTTCAACTCAAAAATCGATTCCTCTTCGAAATTCTCCTTAACCCCAAAAGTGAAAAACGCGTTAAACTCAAAACTGCATTTTTCACCATACATATATATATATATATATCTATATATGTATAGACATACCTCATCCTACATCTTCTTCAAACATTCAAAAGCCGCATGGGCATGATTTTCGCATATATAGACTCACCCTTCTTCTCCCCTAACCCTACACGAAGACCTCTATAATACTCGCGATTCAAAATTCAGTGCATCCACTCTCCTCCATACTTTCAAGCTGAGCGAATGCGCGCGTCAAAGCCGAAGAATCATCTTCCTTTCAAGACGAAAGACTCAGACGCGCATGCGCGTACGCGCTAATTCGTCGCCCTCCCTTTTGAGTTTATACATAATTTATTCGCGTACGCTGCCATCGTCGTCTAAGTCGCATTCGCGCGTGTGCCCATCAACTATGCACACGCAGAGGGAGACGCATATTCCTCTCTCCCAATTCTCTTTATATATATACATATATATATGATGCGCGCCTGTGGCACGCGTGCGCATTAACGTGACAGCTGACAACTCGGATATAGTACCGAATGTCGCGGCGACCTTAAACCAAAGTGGGATGTGCGCTGCGAGGTGATTAACGAGGGAAGAGAAAGAGTAAGGAAGAGAAAAATGAGGAACAGAGGTGTTGTGATGCAAGGTCGAATACTTAGTATTATCAATGCGTATATTGTGTACGTCTGATTGAAAATTAGCTACGAATCTACGTGTTTGTTATAAGTGCAAGAAATTAGAAGTGATTTGGTTGTCATGGAAAAAATGAATGTCTTTAAAATGGTGACATTACTAGTGCAACTGATACAAAATTCTTTAAATAATTTTAGCAATTAACGTAATGTACAATTATTCATCATTGTATCAATCGTTGTCATATAGAAATGGGCAGCTTTACATTTTGTTAAAGTACTAAACATTAATACACGAAACATTCACGCACATACCAATGATGATTAATAAAAAAACTATCCGTTGTAAATAATTTTTTTCTAAAAATTGCTGAATTTTAATATTATAAAACAACGTAATAATCATATAGGTTCTGAAGTACTATCAGCACCTGCACAAAATCCTTAAAAACTGCTAATATTACCTGAAATCGCTAAACCAACCAGTTCTTACACAACTTATTAAAAGTTAATCTAAAAGTCCATTACAGTAGCTAAATAGCGCATTATAAACGCGAACCTCAAAAAAAAAAAAACAGAGATGAAAAGGGCAGGGAATAGTTACTCCCTCCTCATCTCTCTTCTCTCTAACTCGCTCGCTCGCGAAACTATTAAGCGCGAATTCACTCCAAGCCGCCTGCACCACCAACGCCGCCGTTGCTCTGGCTTTTTCGTGCGTTTTCCGCTCGAGTTCCGTCAGAAAAACACTAGGGCGTTAAAAATTGTCGGTGTGGGAAGCACAGCCGTGGCGGCTCGCCTTCCTACACTCGCACACTAACTCACTGTACACACATACATACACACATATATATATATATATGTACGCGTCGAGGGATTCAAAGCCGTAAACTCGAGGCTGCCAAACTCTCCGAGACCGAGCCGTGCACGGAGAAGTTTACAAACGCCGAGCAGACTGTGAATGAAGAATAGAAAGGAACGCAAAAAGAGAAGGAGCGATAGAGGGAGAGAGAAAGATCAAGTTTTAAAAGTGGTCGACATCGAAGGGAAATCTTTTCACGCGCGCGCTTCCGGCTCTGCACAGTTTGACTTTCGCTTCAATTTAGCCTCCGAGAACTACTTGCCCCTTCGCGTCGTGCATTGATTCCAAATTCAAGCCGTTTTTAACGTTGGAAAAGTCAGAGCGATCGCGTGCGACTTGTAGCGTTTGCGTGAAAATCGAATTTCCCCGAGTAGCAGCGCATATAAGACTCACGGCGTAAAGTGAAAAGACCAAAATCAGAGCAAGGAACGTGATAGAAGGATGTATGTATATGTAAATCGAAAAAATAAACTCGTTCGTAAAGTAGTGCTCGAATAAATGTCCGTGACTGCGTTTTGGTTGCTATATCGTACGTCAATGAATGTTAATTCGACACGCGTGTATCGACTGAGAAGCAAGTGGCAAATCTCGTTTATCGTATATAAGAAACCCGGAAAATGTGACTGACACGCGGAATAAAAATGTCCCGTTAGAATAAATAAGAAGGGGAAATATGGCATCGTCGATGTGTATTTCTGTCACGGAATTTTTCCACTTTTCGCACGTTGTAATTAAGGTACATATCCTACGAGGGAGAACAAAGTACGTTCTATTTATCAAAGTAATATCGGGAAAAAAAGACAAAAATTTTCACTTTAAATGTGGAAAATGCGACGATGGAAATTTATTCAAACGGGAACATATATATTCCAGTCACACAATGTAAACCTCGCCATAGTCTAAAAATATTCAAATCCTACTTCGTAAGAGACGTTAGTCCCCCTCTCTACCATTACGACTATAAGACCGTTTTCCTTAAGATATCCAAGGAGATTGATTTCGGATATCTTAGAAACGAGCGTATCCCATCCCAGTCACAGCTAATACCCCAAGCAATTGAATGTAATTGGTCATTCAAAGTCAGACGCGACGGGGATTACAGACGGAGCTACCGCGAACATTCGCGATTACCCAGCTAGCGACAGTGATTAGCTGCGACCACCTGGCAAACTTAGCTGGCCTCTTGATCCTCCTCCTCCTACTTACTCTATTCTACCAATGTAGCCGCATTGTAGAAGAGTATACAACCTTTTGCCGTCGACAGACAGTAGACGTCCGGGTCACACTTTCGCAAACTGCCAGCCATTAACCGACAACTACCGTTAGAAGGATAATTCATGCAGACCGTACGTGAGAGAAAGAGAGAAGAAGAAGAAGAAGAAGGCGATAAAACATATTTTTGGCTATGACAGACGGCGAAAAATTGCTCTTCTTCCGACGCATTCAAAGTTGCGTCAACCGACTATACGGTGATGCAAAAACAAGCGCGAGTTTCGCGAAAGGAAAAACGAGCGAGGGTAAGGGAAAAGCAGAGCGAGGACTTTGGAGGCACGCCAGAGGTGCCTGCACCCGGAAAGTGGGTTCCGATTATCGCGAAGGGGTAGGATGAAGAGAAGAGAGGGAGAGAAAGAAAGAGAGAGAGCGATCCTTTGGTGCATCAGCGTCTACGGGTCGAGCCAACAAACCTTTTATCCCCTGAAAGGGAGAAAGACAGAGGAGGTGGAGTAAGTATCCTAATGACGGCGTCCAAGCTCCGAGATGTCAAAGTACCTTTTGAGTCTTGTGGGATTAGGTCTTATTAGGTCGTGTAGTCAGGGAAGCGTATTTGTAAGAATGGCGATAAGGGTGAATTGGAGAATTAAGTCCTTGTTGTAGGATCCATGTTTATTTTGTAGCTATATTTCGGTAGTGCGAATATAATTAATAGTACCGGATGAATCATTGAAATGATGTGTAAGTTGATACAAGGTATTATAAAAATATTATTACGAGATGTAAATTTTATTGTTTTTTTAAAATGCAACCTCCAAAATATATGATATCAAAGTAAGAAGTGAGATAAATAACTGTAAAGTTTAAAAAAATAATGTATAAATTATTAAATATAACATTTATAAAAATGGTGGTTGTAAATCAAAGGCTGACCAAAATCTGGTTATACTACTTACACGTGTTAGATACAGTAGTAAATAATTAATTATTTTAATAATTTTTTATCTTATTAAACTAGCAATTTTTCTTAAATATCATGTTTGGAACAATAAATTTTATATATTGCCTGATTAAAATTAAATAACGTCGATTCTCCTACAGAAACCATATACATGTAAAACTCGACAACTCATAACCATTACCTCAGCAAAAATTTTACAATAAAGAACATTTCTTAAAAACTATCAAAATATACCATAATTTAATCATTGAATTCGTCGTTATTTCTCGACCGCATTACTTACCATCGACCTAAAAGAAAGATATTAACCTCGAATCCGTCTCCAACCCAATACGTTCGACACACAGACACTCAGCAGTAAACCTCAGCATCACGAGTAACATACTCACTCCTCCCCTCATGACATTAAACACAAAGAGTTTGCGACCTCGTCTCTGTCGGAATCGCTCGGATCGATTTCAGATTCAAATCATCGCGCCGACAAAGCGCACCACAAAGGAAACGCCGTGCGAGCCTCGTCGGCTGAGTCATTTCCGGTGACCCGTAGGCTTTCTCCCATCCGCACTTCCGGACGATTTTGTTGACTACCGCGCGAAGCAAAAGACACGCGCATGGAGGGTGAAAGAGTCAGAGAGTAAGAGAGAGAGAGAGCAAGTGAAAGGGGAGAAAGAGAGAGAGAGAAGGAGAAGGAAAAGATGCGAGGAAACAAGCAAAGGCGTCTTCTGGAATGGAGCCAGCGCGGAAGTGGGTTTCGATTGACGAATGTAACCCACATATTTTTTCCCGAGGCTCGACCTACGTTATACATATATATATAGATGTATACTCTTCGGTAGGGAAATCTGTGCTTTCGCTGCCATCGTCGTCGTCGTAGTCGTAGTCGTCTTTTGATGTTTCCAAGGTTGCATTCATCTTGGCGCAAGCCTGTGTATATATAGAAATACATAGGCGCGGATGGAAAATCGGAAGCGCGCGAGTCAAAAGACGGGAAAGAGAAGAGAAGAAGACTTTTCTAGATCTCTGCTATCCTTTCGCGTTTTTTCGCTTGACGCGAGAATTCGAAGAATAAAGCGTATACAATGCCGCGTGGCGAGTTTGTCTTTCGCCTGCGTGTCTATGTGCATGGAGTTTCGCTTTCTTTGTATGTGTATGTGTGTGTGTTTGATTGTATGTAGGTGACAGTAGTGTGGCGGCAACGAGTATTATGGAAATGCGCAGATTTGGAATGTTGGAATATCTCTGTCTGATGGTAAGACGGAAAAATCGCTGGAGTCGGGGTTCTTTTATATTTGAATAAGTCCGGAGACAGAGAGAAAGAGAGAGAGAGAGAGAGAGAGAGAGAGAATCCATGCATTTTATTTGATTTTTCTTTTGGTATCTTAAAGCGGAATCACCTACTTTCTTAGAATATTACAACTATTTTCGCTCGTTGTTCCAGAAAAATACCATATACTTGTATTTCTATATATAAGCTTTGTAAATGTCAATTAACTTTGTTATATGTATCAAATGTAGAACGCTTGCCAAAATCAGTAGAGACATTTCCGAGAATTGTGGTTATTGTTATATGCGGATTTTTCTACTTAAATAAAGAAATACCTAATGTTTATTGTTAGAAAAATAATTTCTATTTTTATGATAATTATATCTTGAATTGACTATTTTTGTTAGTAGAGCTAATGAAAATGGATTCGTAAAACGAAAATAATTTTTTTTAGTTTTATCTTATAGAAGTTCTTCTGTTAATTAAGTAATTTTTTTTTCATTACGTAGTAATAAAGAATGACACAAATATGTTCACAAAATCATATATCTACAATTTAATATTTTTTCGAAGTAATGAGGTTGTCTATAATAGTTGGGGAAATACTGAATTAGTGATTACGAAGAAAAATAGGAAGCAGCAACTCAAAATCACCACATTAGGTTTCGGGTAGCTGGTCAATTCGAGTAGCAAAAGTGAATCGATTTGATGACAATTTCAAGCGATTTCAAGAATCACAATGAAATCAAATATATATAAAATTGTTACATTTTTTAATTAAAGATTCAAT
>JAYJLV010065897.1:0-16544 GCA_036873485.1 Torymus texanus
ATTTCATTTGTTATTAAGAAAAATGTTCCTAAAATTCATAAATTAATTTCTCAGAAACTAAATGATCAATCGATTTGGAATTTAAACCACAAATTGTATTCATTTTAAGGAATACTAGGTTAAATTTGTAAGAAATTATTTCAATTTGTTTTCGAGAAAAAAATATTTTCGGAAAAAATAGCATTTTCGATGTCGCACGATAAATGGAGTAAAAATTATCCGATCGACTTGAAAATTGGCACGGACATAGCTTTTTTATATCTACAGGCTGAGTTCGTTGCCTAGAAATATCTGATTGTTACGAAAAAAAGATATTGAAGGTTAAATATTTTTCTATCAAATTTTTGAATTTCTCAAGTCATATTTTTGTTGAAAATTGATTAATACCTTTGTAGCTTAATATCGATTACTTATTACCAATGACCACTTTCGTGAATTTTGTTAATTATCCCTATTTTAAATCTACATAAGAAATTAAGGTGTTATAAAAATCTTTGTCACGCTTCCAGCGAGTTCGTCTCCTGAAAAAGTCTTACAATTTCCAAAGATGTTAGATTTAAAAAGATATTTTATTATATTATTCTGCAATGATTTTATAAAGAACAATTGAAAAAAAAATTCGCATACTTAATCATTTATTTAAATAATTTAAAACAATATTGACGATTCGTTTATTATTATAGATGCAATAAAGTGTAATTGAAAAGTAGACATTTAAAGATATTTTTTTTGTTATATAAAAATATATGGGTAATATAATTTATTTTAATTTATTCTGAGAAAATAATAATGGAATAATATATAAAGTTTGAGGAAGCTAAGCCAATGTATTGGCAACGGTTTTAATATAATTTAATAAAAAAATAATGAAGTTCAGCCATTAATGAAACTATCCCCAGAAAATATGATTTATATATGCGTAAAAATCATGGAAATTTATAACCATACCTGATTATATAAGAAGAAATTATAGTTTGCCCACACATATAGAAAAATCTTTTGAGACACACTTCAATAATATTAATATTTTTCTGAAAAAGGACCAAAACGACGTGAATTTGGATAAATTATTTTTCACGTAACTTTGCACAGCACTGTCCGATTTTAACCATTTTAAGTTTAAATTGAAGCTACTTCTCTTTATTCATTTCTTTTCTTGTAAAAATTTTTGCATGAATATTAAAAATCAATGAGTATTTGATTCAAGAAAAGTTTTGACTAAGACAATTAAAAAATGACGTAATAAACACCTCCTTCTTGCACATACATACAAATTAGCTCCCATTCAAACAGGAAAAACCTTCACAACAGATCCGAGAAACAGCTCTTAGTATCACTGCGTAATTAGCCAGTCCACGGTGAACATTTGCCAACCATAAAAATCCATCAAACCCAATCATCCGAGATCAAACAACGCGGAGCAATAGGCCAACCTGAATCGCCCATGGATCGCTCACGCGACTCGCTTACCCACCCCGCTCACACAAAAAAAAAAAAAAAAATAAGCGCGCGCACCTTGCCCAGTAATTGATTCTCGAGTTTTTCCCTCCAGACAGTCACCCCCGCGTTATTATCGCCGTGAGTAATGGGCCAACGGTGCCTGCGCGCAGGTACCACCACGCGCTCGCTGTTCATTAATTAGTCCCGGTCATATATATAGGCATGCGTGAGCGCATAGCGACTACTGTATTCCGCGATGAAATTCTCACTTTATACGAAGGTGCGCACACTTTTATGCGGCTGCCGTGCGTGTAGGTTATAACTTCTTTTTGCGAGCGCACCGCCAAAGGCGACAGAGTATATATAGGTGCGTTATATGTATATCTTTTTTTCTTTTACTTCGCTCGGCGCGTGTTGGATTGAGTTATTCTGGCGTTGGATAAAGTGCAAAATTTATGAAATTCTCGCTCGCGGGAAACGTGGGCGCGCGAACTGGGAAGTTTATTTTTTTTTATATACGCGAACGTTGGATTTCACGGTGGATACTGGGATTATTGGATGGAATTTTTCATTTATGGCGCTGAGTTTGTAATCATATATAAAAGTTGAGTTAAATGTGAGATGTTGGATATTAAATTATCATTGTTAATTTTAATATATCGTTTCACTCAAATTAACATATTATTTTCATTATATTACTATAAATAATAAAATGGAAATTTTAATAATTTTATTTCACCTTTGTTTGTAATTTATTTGATTCGATTCTGAATTAGGCTGCTCGAACTGCAAATTTCTTGATAATATAATTTTCAAAAACACTCAATTTGATATGTCAAACATATAAATGAAATATTCTGTGACAGGCGGATTGAGAAGGTTGAAAAGCGGTCGGAATAGTAATTAAATTAATGTAAATTTTCTTTGTTTCGCTGCGGCAGAAACGGCAAAAACATCAGCTACGATCCGAAACCGAGAGTTTCGTAAATAACATTTTAATCCGGCCGGGAATTAAGTAGGTAGATTTAAAAGTGTCAAAAGCACTATCCACGCGCTCGCGCTCGTATCAATTTTCTGACAAGGAATCTTAATGTGTTTATAAGAATTGACAACCATTTCAGCCGACCGGATTAAGGCACGCGCGCGCTCCAAAGAAAAAAAATCATTTCTCAATAAGTATAGATCTTGAGGAACTCACATACGCATACGCGCGCTCGCACGCACACTTGATCGTGCAACAACGGGAGATCTGTTCACTTAATTTCCTCTCGCCCACACCGCTTTCGATTACGCCCTCGCACATATACATATACCAATTACGCCGCGCGTTACGCAAGAATTACCTGCTACCTGCGCGTGCGAGTGGCTGTGTAGCACGACGGCAAGGATCCCGCGTGTACCTACATAGTCTTTTTAGCCGAGTAGCTCGCACATATATGCGATGCTATCGGAACGCGTGTATGTATGTATTGAAGGTGAGTCTTCGTCTTCGTAGCTACTTAAGAGATTGACACGTGCAGATAGGATAATGGACGGAGGAGGGGGGCTGAGGGGAGAGAAAATTGTGCGCGCTGCATTTGGAGAGCGAACGAAGCCGTTAATGGGCCGCGATCATCAGGAGCTGATAGCCAGATATATCGTGAGTGGGGCCGCTGATGCTGTTGGCTTCGACTTTTGATTTTTCTCTTGCGATGATGACGGACGTGCGGGTGCGAGAGAGAGAGAGAGAGAGAGACGGCTACGAGAGGTTTCGATTTTTCTTGATCCGTCGGTTGCTGCTGTGATGTTGGCTTCTTGAATAATGGAATCCTGGATCGAGAGGTCTGTTGTGATTTTTTTTTCGTAATACTGAATTGGATAATCACTTGATATATGTATGTAGATGGAATGAGAAATTAGGAATTAAAACATAGGCATTTTACTTATATAATTTTGGGGTAAAAAATACGCAACATATTCGTTATTATTTTCATATCATATTAGTTTTGATGTTTACATCAAGTTGAAGGCTTCTGATAAATTGACATTGTATCACTCGAAAGCTTCTAGTTCCTTTGTAAGCGTGAGTTGTGTGGTCAGATGAAATTAATGATACAACTATCTATGTTGACTAATATTCGGCCTTTTATTTCAAAAGTAAATATTGCATGATTCCAAAGATCATATGGGTACTTTTCAACTTGATTTCAATATTTCAACTCTTACTGACATTTAATATTAGTTTAATACTAATGTAGATAGAATTCCACCTATAATGAAAATTTTAACTTGAATGACAATGTTGTAGAACAACAAAAGAGCTTAATCTAGAAGAGTTTTCACAAACTCCTGAAAATACCAAAGCCCAATCGACACGTAACCAATCCCTCAATTTTGGCCCTCCGCTCGAATACCAGAACAAAAGCATTCACAGAGAACCTAAACATGAAATTATAAACCACCACGCTACCATGACGGCAACCACTGTATGCGCGCATCCCTCCCGAAAAGCGGCGTTTTCCCACGACGTCGACTGAAACGATGCGGCTAGACAATGACAGTGTAAACTGCCGGGGCCATTACGGGGCTTATACGCGCGCGCCGCAAAAGAGCGAGAACGCGGACAGCTCGCGCGCCGATGAATTAAGATAACGCGACGGCCGTGCCGAGACGAGAGAACTTGCTCACGAGCAAGGTTATCATCGTGCATGCGCATAGCCGAGTAAGTAAGCGCCTCTTAGGCTCGTCTCTATGTGGATGTGTTTGTATAAAAAGGAGGCGCGAAAAAAACGGGGAAGGTACGCGATTGAGTTGTGCTTTTGCAAGTGGGGTAATTACTCGGTTGATGTATGTAAATTATCACGTTAGAAGGTACTTATATGCTTTTTGGCTTTTTCAAGTGAGAGTGGATTTACTTTTAATCAGAGAAAGCTACAGACGAGAATAAGAAAAATGTCATAAAATCTTGCTGTTGATGAATAACTAAGGATCCGATTATGTGTATAGTTTCAATTCTACAATTACATCTAACTTGATAATGCCATCATTCGCATAGTTGCGTATGTAATTTCAAGAGTGTTATAAGCATTAATATATATAAAGACACCACAAATCTTACATATCCTTCACTTGGAGTATACGCGAAAAACAAACGCGTCGAGTAAGTCCTTGTAATGCAATATAAGACAATAAAAATAATTGACGCGAACAAGAACGGATTAATAACATTAAGACGAAAGCGATGAAAAAAAGCGCCCGCTAAAAGGGGGCCGCGCCAAGCGAAAAGCGCGCGCGCACGCTCGCTCGACCTATAAGCGCGAGATTAACGGATGAAGCCGGGCTGACAGCTTATTAATCGCCGGTTCGCCCCGTCATCGATCGACGACTAAAATTTCTGCGCGCATACTTCGCGTAACGGACGGCTACGCAAATTGGCTGCAAAGCAATTTTTTTATCCGCCCGCTTCCCCAGGCGACTACGGGGTTCATATTAAATTAATTCCCTGCCTTGAAAGCGAGAGAGAGAGAGAGAGAGAGAGAGAGAGAGAGAGAGAAGCGCGTTCTCGATCGATTATCAAGCTTGCGTAATTATAGCGTTTGCATGCTCAAAACCGGACTGTAATTTGCCATTAAGACGCAGAGTTAATTTAATTTCGTTGCTCGATTTACGCTAGAGCCACGGGAAGAAAAATGCATTGATGTTGCTGCAGCGCTTGTTCCTGATTTCTTTATCGAACGTTAATTTTTTAATTAAACCTACAATATTATTCTTTATTCTTGAAAACCCTTACAGTAGTCTTTATATTGCACCTTTATTTTACTAATCTTCATAATCCCTGGTAGAAATTGTCTCTATCGAAAATAGGCAAGAAAATAACAAATAGCTAGTAAAAATAGCTAATTTCTGGGTAGTGATGAAACGACTTTTTCAGTCATTCTCTCTATTTAATGGGGATAAGGTAACCTTAAAACGTTTTTATTAAATTTTCTCTGTAATCTGATCATGTATTTAAAACCAAATAATAAAAAAAGATAGTTAACCAAAACATAAACACGAATTATTGGTATTGAATTCGTTTCTCGTACAGTTTCAGGGGATATAAACGGAAACAATGAGTTTTTCGTTTGATTCTGTCTCTCTCACTCCTCGCCACAATAGCAAGCCTCTTATTAGCCATTTTCTACCTAAAAAACTGGCCAACTTTTATATCTTTTAAATACTCATAAATAAGCTAATGTAAATTTGTGAAAAAACTTACTCTACTATTCTGTTTATTAAATGGCGAATATTACCGGAAAAAACGTTTCATTGATAGATAGAAATGTCCAAGAAAAGTATCTATACTTCATTCTACACAAATATCTCCCTACATATAAACCTTCGACTCTTATCCTTACCACCAACTTTTCAAGACCTTTATCGCGCCGAAATTCCCGCTAACGCTCACGCAGGCTGCGAGACAACCCCTTTTTAAAATCGATTTTTCACGTGCTGCGCAAACGCACACCGCACGCACACGGGCCCGCGCGCTGAGCGCGACGATTCGAAATCTAATTTGCCCGAGGCGGCGTGAAGCGACAGGAGCGAGCAAGAGAGAGAGAGAGAGAGAGAACGAGAGAGAGAACGAGAGAGAAAGAAAAGAGCCGCGTGCGCGCAAGAGCAGAGAGGGGAATAAAAAAGACGGACGACGCGTCGTCGGTACAGAGGGCTTAGCTCGCCGACCAAAGAGGATTACAGAATTTGTCTTCTCTCTCTCCCAGGGACCGACGACGACGACGCAAGTGCGTGTGTATATATATGCGCGCTCTCTCTCTCTCACTCCCGCCTTGTTTGTCTCCTCTTAGCATCTGCTTTTTCCACTTTTTACCGGTGCTGTTTGCTTCTCGAGGACGTATTGTACCGGGACGGTCTTTTAAGGTTTGGGTTTATTGAACGGAGATTTATGTAATGCGTGTTTTTGTGAACAGGGGCAGTCTTTTCAGTGTGTAGTGCTGTATTGTTCAAGAAAACAATAAATATTGTTTTAAAGGGTGTTTATTGATTAATAATGGAAGAGCTTTGTTTTCTTTTATATAATGATTCATTATAGATAAAAGTGTGCTATGTATGGTAAATAAGTGTTCGTTTTTGGCTCTTACTGAAGAATGAGCATCGAACAAATGAGCTTTTAAAAATCCTCCTTTGAAGGTACCTCGTTTGCGGGTTGTATTTATATTTATACCAAGCATTTTATTTCTTCATTATTTAATCGAATTCCAGTATTTATATATGTTTGCGCAATTATTAAGCCTTTCGTATTATTTTACGACTAAAAACCCTGATATGCCTTAAACACCTTCATCTCCATCGCTAAACACCCGCACAAACTTATACAAATCTTATATCAAAGAAAATATTCTGTAGCCTACAGTCTAATCTGATAATTCGTTTAAAGATTTCAAGAGAGAGCCATAAATCTACCTGCGTTTCCTCGTATTTCAGTCAAAATCGCCAAACCAGCGCGGAGGTAAAGTCAGATTACGATCTCCGGCGCATTGCTGCTGCGCTTAAAATCAATTTTCACGACGTAAAATTAACGCGACGTTGTTCAAAAATTAAGCTGGAGTAGGTACCGCTGCTCGACGCTCGTGCGGTAATGCACGCGATACCGAAAATTAGGTAGCCTCAGGAGAGGGGAGGGGGGGGTAGAACCTCGTTTCTCTCTCGGAACTTATTAATAAACATGCGCAGCTCGAGTATTAATTCCCCCCGCGCGAGCGAGCTCGTGAGCGCAGGTTTCCATAATAAAGCCGCGCGTATCGTGTTCCCGATTATTCGCGTACGCTCCCTCTTTCTTGCGCAGGCGCGAAATTATTAAATTGTCAAAGTGGCACGGGGTAAAAAAATTATCCGCTTAAGAGCTCCGCGTGCGAAGGCTCTTAAGCTGTCATCGACTTCGCGCGCGGATATAAAGTTTCGAGAGAGCGCATCGGGGTCGCTGCACCCGCGCGACACTTTGTTATGGCTTTCGCTCCGTGTTGAATTCTGTGTCTCATTTTTCTCTCCCTCTCTCTTTTACTTGACTTTCCAGCGAGAAGATTATTAATTACGGCGAAATTTCGCGCGAAATGCTAGAGTTTAAAAGTTTTATGCGAAAGGTCTTGATCTGATGTGCATTTCATTTAACTACTTATATATACACACACACACACACACACACACACACACACACACACACACACACACACACACACACACACACACACACACACTTATTTAAGATTATAAAAAACTGATTGATAAATTGCGTTTTGTAGTTGTTAGAGTACAAACTTTGTATGCATAGTCAGAAAGTTGATTATGACTTGTTAAATAAATAACAACAAATCTTGAATTTGACTTGCGCGTTTATTTATATAAAAATACAGCACCGGAATGACGTCAAGAATCTAAAGGAACGATTAAAGTCGTTATAACACAGTGTAGAATCTACGATCGCAGCGCACCGTAATAAATTAACCATTCATTAATTTGTGTACACACACACATCTAAATCTCGATAGGAGCAATTTGCATCGGGCCTCTCTTGTCGGCGCAAAAACTATAAGTCACCTCTCGCGCTTGCGCACACACTGCCGATCCCTTATCAATTCAATTTAACGGGCGCATTAGCCGGTTCCTTCGCAAAACTCGTTACACCGTCGCCGACGCGGCGACTCCATAGCCGATACACCCGCGCGTTCGCCGCATAATTTGCCGCGCATTGTCGCGCCCCGCTCCCTCCTTTTTTCTCACTTACCTGCACCGGCAAACGCGCGCGAGGTTCATTATAATAGTAATCGGCCAGCAGCAGAGGGAGGGAGCAGGGAGCTCGTTATCGTCGACGGTTAATAATTTAATTGTTCGCTGGCGTGCTAGCGCTGCTGCCGCTTTATTGGCGTATCTCTGCGTGGCATCGCGGCGCTTTTTTCCTGCGAAAGCGTCATGTGAATTATTATGGTCGTGTTGTAGGAAAGGTGAGAGTGAGAGAGAGAGAGAGAGAGAGAGAGAAGGAGACGTCGAGGTGAATTTTGACGGATCGAGCTAGCGACGCTCCCCGACGGTTGCTTGGCTTTTTTCTTTACTTTTAGATTTTTCGGTTTTAGATCGTCCGGGACTAAGCTTATCGGTGTTTTCATATTATACAATAGCACTTTCTTCGCATATGAATGGTTGTGCCGGATATGATAGAACTAACTATTTTTTAAATTGTATTTGTAAATGAATTTTTTCTCTCTTGCTTGTGCAGATTCCAGCAATATAAAGTTCAAAAATATTCTATTTATTTTAAGAAATATATAGGAAGTAAACACGTAATGAATATATTTATTGAAAACTCAATGGTTTTGAGATACGCTCAAATTAACCTGAATTCATGTTTAAATTGAAGCCAACACTATTAATATAAAAGTCAACTTAATATTACAATAAAAGTTAGATGAAATAAAAATAATTATATCTAACCTGTCACATATTATCATTTTGTAAATCAAATTAATTATAATTCGTAAAGTAGCTCACTTAAACGGTTATCTAAATCAGCGACTATATTCCACAATACCTATTTAAGGAACACAATAAATTTCCTTTTCTCATAAAATTAATTAAAAACAAGACCCCCTTTCCGATAAGGACCTAATAAATCACCCTAAAATCCTATCTCTGATTTCATAACGGCCCTGCATAATTTAACCTAAAATTTGATTTCACAGTCAACTACGTTTAAAAAGCTTAATTTCAGACCATCACGAAAGTAGTTTCATTATTCTCTAATAATAATCAATCTAACAAGCATTTAGAATGTCATTGAAAATTTGTTCTTCAATCATACTCGTAAAAATGTAGTAATATAAAGTCCTATACTACGTATATTCGTTGTTTAATCATACCTACCCAAGAGTAACCCTCACAGTACTCTTAAAAAAAATACTACTCAATTAAAATTTCTACCATAGCAGAAGCACGCCCTTAGCAAGCATCGCCACCGGAAGATCGCTAGAGCACATAGCGCGCGCTCCGAATCGAAGCATGCACGCGACGCGCCGATATTAATCCGACTAATCGGCCTCCGCGTGTGCGCGTTCGCTAATTCGCGCGCGGGGCGTAAATTGCACACAGCCGTGCGCGTCGCTTCGATTAATGCTGTGCCGCTCGGCTTCTTCCGCTTCCGCCGCGCACTGCCGCTTGCTGTCTCTCGCCCCCAACGCGCGAAACACGCATGCGACGTCGTGTTATATAGCATTGTGCTCGCTTGTCTATATATATATATATATATATATATATGTATGATGTGTTTATAGGTTGCACGGAGTATTGTTCGTAGCTAATGGTTTGACTTTTTCATTACCGATTGCGTTTTTATGTTTAGTTGTATACTGATGTTGAGAGAATGGTCAGAGGTATTATGAAAGTATGCTAGAATTTTGGAACTCCGTGGTAGTAAATTTAGCGAGTTCGTTTAATTTCGTTTAAAGTAGATTTATTTCCTCGTTCATTGCGCGTAATTACCTATCCATCAACTTACAACGAGAAACAAAGCCTCTATATATGCAAAACCTACAACCCAGGCCCCGCAAATACAGCAACTTTGCAAATCAGCATTAATCATCGCTCACGACTATACTGCAAAACTAGTGGCGCGGCGAAACCGAGCCAGAACGGCAATAATTACAACCGCAAAACAAATGAGCCGGCTAATTTAGCCTCGAAACTCTCGTATACACACACTTCGAAATCTTCTCTCCCCCCATTGCCCTTTCTCACCCTCGCTCGCGCGGCATTCAATAAACCCTTTCTCCTTTGTCGCGAGCGCGTGTTTTCCGGTGCCTGCTCGGCCTTTCTCCACCCCTCGGCGCACGTGAAAGAAAGACGCGTGCTCTTTATTAGGGTCGCACTCTCGCACCAAGTGCCACGAAAATTGCAATAAACGCGGATATTACTTTTCATAGGGGGGACCGATCTAATTAGCATAACGGCCAGAGGGGGTGTGAGTGATGCGGAGAGAGCTGCCGCCGCCGCTGCTAGTGCGGTTTATTGATTGTTGGGCATCGATTTTGTTGGTGGTGTTGCCGGGTAATCGTTTGTGATATGTCATAACGGCGAATAGAGTGATTGTTATATATAGAGTCAGGCCACTTATTTTTCACTTACAGCTTACATTTTTTTTTTTAAATAAGAAGCGTTATGTATCTTTAATTTAATATTGAAAAGAACTTTTTTAACAAATATTTGAACCGTTGAAATCTGAAGGACCACATCGATAAACTCATTGTTGTGCAAACTAAAATACCATGCGTCATCAGTTTTACTTTGTGCGCGGTGATAGCTATACAAATTGCCTATACGATTACTTGCACAAACAAATTTCCACTTTCGTCGAAACAAATGATTACAATTTGACGATAAAAATTTAACTCCGCTATATAAAATTCGCTCTCTCCGCCTTAAAACAACAACTACCTTAACGTCAGCCCATTTGCAACCGCTCATCGTTCACAACAATTCCAAACCTCCCGAAAACCAACCCGACGCCACTTTCCTGTCTCCTTTCAACCCTCCATCATTCCCAATCCTCCGCAACCTCCCTTCTCCTGTTCCACGTTCCCTCTCTTTCTCTTCCTCTCTCTCTCTCTCTCTTTCCCTCCACACATATCACCTCGACAACACACAACTGCCTCTCCCCGCGACTCGACGCGACGCGACGCGCGGCTGCACACACATACATACACATGTATACAGCACCTTCTATCGATCCAGCGGGCCGGCCGGCGGCTGCTCGCGCGTTCGCCCCGGTATATACACCCGAGAGTACGATCAATCCGACACCTACGTACAATTAGCAATCGCGCGGGCGCACGCTAATTCGCTCTCGATTACCGACACGAAGAATCGGCCGGGATTCGATTAGCGCGTCACCGCCACTGATGCCATGTGTGCTGCTGCTGCTGTGCAGCCTTCGCGCCGGAAAGTATAGTCGTCGCGATCAGTGCGCTGCAGTTGAGTAGTTTACGCGGAGGACGACGAGGCGATGCCCCGGTTTGTAAGGAGTGCGGGTAGAAGGGATGAGTTTTTATTAGAGCGTTATTTGTATTGCAGATGTAAAGCGAGTTTTTATACATCGGTATATTTGACTTCTTTATAAAATACTATTTTGATCAGTTTATCTAATTTTATGTTTATTTATATTCGTTTATATGATCCCCGTCTCTAAATATAATTTGTATTGTAATATTAATAAAACAATATTGTTAGATTCTAAATACAGTGTACTTTAGTGAAAATTTAAATAAACAATAACATATTTACCACAGTTGAATTATTATTGTCTAATACACGTGTTTTGCGAATGTGAAATGACCGTAATTCTATTGTGACAGTATTCATGGGCGTAAAGAGAACCGTTTTATTTAGAAACTAAATCATACTGACTTCATAACCCCCAAGTAATAACTCAACAGATGTGCCATCACAATTCAATAAAGTTTTCATTAAGGGACTATAGGTACAGTAACACAGAGTTAAATAGGCGCGAAGCTCTTGAAATTCGTTCCCTAACTGAATGAAACCTCTTTAATAACTATACAGATGGAAGAATGAAATGTCCTTTCGCATAAAAATATCATAACTGGAGGTTGCAGAGTATAGCTTTATACAACTGATTTGAATCTTAATGCACAAAATGCATTTTACGCGTTGCACTATATTAACATAAAGATAAATTCAACAAGTACTATAAGTATATTTAGCTTTATCGTAACATTTATTATAAAATACTAAAATATTTAAAATATTAGCAAAAAATAAGTTTATCGACCGGTGTGGCCAACTAAATTACAACAATACGGCATTTCAAATAATAAACTTCCCAAAGTGTAAATTTTGAATGAAAACGAACGTTCAAACACACCATTCCTTCGTTACATTATTACCGTAAAAAACCGGAGAGTAACCAACAGACCCTCTCACTAAAAGCCCTAACAATCCGATATTACGGCGAACAAGCCCATTCAATTGCAAAATATATTTGCATTCGCTCAAAGATTACAGACATACACCCGCGAGAGTACTGCCAGCGCTCGCAATGACACCTATCCGCGCGACCGCACAGCACTAAAATTACACCCGCGCCCGTAAAACTCGGAAGCCGGACGCGTATATACACCCGAGCGCAAAAAAGAAAGGCTCCCGCGTCGACTCACTACGACTTCCACCCTCTCTCTCTGTCTCTCTCTCTCACTCACGCGGTAAACGGTCTCGAAATTGCCGAGCAATTGACCGGCGCACGCAATCGAAATTGCCCCGTAACGAAGTCCCCTCTATATATACTTGCGCGCAAGCTCGCCTCTTAATAAGCCTCCGCTTGATAGCCTCGCAGTGACCGCACTTCTTTTCCGCATGCAGCCTGTGTGTGCTATAACGTCCGTGCGGCTGCCATTCTTTTTCGGTTTTAGACGCCGCCGCCGCCACGAGAAAATTGAATAATCCGCGAGGGGCGCGCATGGATTGCCGTGACCGATAAGCGCGCGGGCCTGTATAATTTTTAAGTCGCGGCCGGGAGCGGCAGTTTCGGTAATTTTAGGAAATTCTGCTTGCGGCTCTGTGTTTTTTCCTCTCTCGTATAGCAGCGATTAGATCGCGCGAGCCCCGCGAGCACTTTCGTGTCGAGTTTGTGTTCTTTGGAAATGTTATCGTAAACGTGATAGCGCACGAGGGTGGAGAGAGAAAGCTCCTTTGTACTTATTATATTGTTATTAAATTAGGGGATATACTCCTCGTGGACGAGAACCGGGATTTTTAAAATATATGATCATATTTAACGTAAATAACGAAACACAAATTATGATCATTTCTTATTACGAAGATTCATCAGTGACAATCTCCGTTAAATCGCAAATGCTCGGTAAACACGTGTGTATTTATTTAATGAAAGCTCACTTATTAACCCTGTCCCCCTATATGTATCGTATATGTATGAGTGGAGAATTCTAATGAGGCACCAAAATGAAATATGAATATTTCGCAAATCCGAGCGCGAGATTCGCGAGAAACACAAAGCGCCACTCGCCGTCGGCCGACGCGTGTTTCCAGCCCCCCCTAATGGCTGTTTTGCTCTATCAACTTGCCGTACTTTCTCGGAAAAAGATTAAACAATTTAGGAGCTGCGCGAGGGAAAGGGGGAGAGGGAGAGATTGTCGTGACCGATAAGCGCGGATTTGAGAAAGCAACGCTGCCTAATGGCGTAATTTAATGCGCATGATTAATGGCAGCCAATTAAAATTGGTTCTCGTGATAACATAATTTTAAGGCTTGTTTTGTAAATTATTATTGATGTCGAAATTACCCTTATCTGACCGCGTTGGGGAGCTTTAAAAATATAAGTCTACTAGTAAAAAGCGAAATTAAGTTCGATAATGAACTTAAGGTCTGTTACGAGTTTTTACACTGAAACAGCATTATTTTATTTCATAAAAATGTATTAAACATTTCATTTTGGAATTGAATTTGAACGGAAATAAAATAATTCCATTTCCATTGCTCGCGCTGCTTTTTTCCGCGCGCAATATGCAGAGTTGCCGAGCTTGCGGGAAAAGCCAGACGCCTTCCGTCGCACGTCAAAAGGTAATTGAAAATTCAGTGCACGAGACGCAGAGTGTGTATCCCGATTTGAAATGCTATTTTCATCAAATCAATATCTATTTCGTCGAATTTTAATATTAAAGTCTTTGCTATCACGATATTAATTTCGATTGCAAATTTAAAATGATTATTACAAATAACAAATGTCGAAAATTGTAATAAACGATAGAGTATTACATATTTACACTATATATAAATATAATATGTTTCAATGATAATCAAAGATTCAAACAAATTATATCTTTATGTATTTTGTTAATATGATCACCACTGAACAAATTTAATCCTAGAGTAAACGCAAAGGGATTAAGAACACTGTAAAATAACGTTAACTGAACCGTTCAAAATCAACGTGTACAAAAGACTTTATCAAATTATTCAACGCAAGACAAGCACTCAATAAAAATAATCAAAACCCAATGTCAATTTGCGCGGGCGATAAAGCATTCTCGTTCTCTCGCTTTCTCTCTTTCTCTGCCCCTTCGCGGATCGCTGTAGCTTCGAACGCGCCGGCAAGGCCACAGAACGTAAAAGGAAGTCACTTTCCATCGCGGCCCGTCAAGAAATAATTGAAAGCCCGATGCATCGGGGAGGCGGAGGCAGCGGGGGAGTTAAAAGGCCAGGCGAAAACGAGAGGAAAAAAGGGAGAAGAGCGCGTGCGCCGTTGGCCGGGCGAACGCGTCGCTGCATTTCCGCAGTCAATTTCGTCGGATTCTTCGATATCTTGATGCGGCGAGTAGTGGTTTGGAATTGCGTCGCGTGTGATACGGTAAGAAAGTTAGTGGAGAGGTCGCGAAGCTCTATTTTCAATTTTAAAATAAATTACCTTTATTTTCTACTGTTGATTTTAAAGTGTACGATTGAAATTTCAATAACGCCTTCATGCAGCTTGATAGCGGCTCAGAATGAAATAATCTCTTGATTTTATAGACGAAACGCTATAGCTACTGAACAAAGTAATGTTAGTACAAAATGAAAATTCACGTTTCGATTATAAGTAGATTATGCTCAGGTGCAGCGTACATAAACTTTTTCAGATAACTTAATAGTCTCTTATTTCTCGTTACAGTTCGTGTTACAATTAACTTTAGTCAATACTCGTTAATCCCGTATCGAATCTCAAAAGTCCCAGCATACCTTTCAGTCTCGCTCGGCTGCATTATAAAGCCGAAAAATAATTTTAAAAGGCCGTTCGATAATCCGATAGCGAGCAGAGAACGCGAATTCGGCAGCCGCGCGGGTCATTTCCGCTGCGCCGAAAAACCGCGACCGCGCTGCGCTTTGATGCGGCTGCAGGCGATTCTCCCTCTTTTTATTTCCTCCACCTCTCCCTCCCGCGGGCTTTTAATTGCGATTGATTCGAGAGGACGTCGAGTAGTCGCGAGAGAGAGAAAGAGAGAGAGGGGGGAGGGGGGGGGCGAGGACGAAGGTAGGAATTTAACGCGGATAACAGGTCTGTTGGGTCTGTTTTATATAAGACCGCGCGAGACCGTCCGGGATCCATTAGTAGACACGTCAATTCGGCTCTTAAGACGCGACTGACTTAAAGCCGCTCTTTGCTCCTCTCGTTCTCTTTCTTTCGATTTTTTTTTGTCCCTTATTAGAGCGCGCGCGTGTTGGGCCTTCTTATTATGCGTTTTTCAGGCTGCCTCTCTCTCTACCCCCCTCTCTCTCGCTCTCTGGCTCTTAGCCGCACGATGCCTATCTCTCGGCACTCTTGTTCCTCGCGCGCTATCGTAATTGATGATAATTCAATTAGCTGGACAAGATTGCTCGGATTTCGTGTACAAGCACGAGTGTAAGAGCGAGAGAGGGGGAGAAAGAAGGAAGAGCTTTATATCTCCCTGAATTAGTTTTGCTCTTATTCGCGTGAGTGGTATAAGAGCGCGCAACGCCTTTTACGGTGAAGAACGATTTTTTCATCTCTCTTCTTTCGATTTCGTTGTGTGACGCGTGTAAGTGGGTAAAGTCTAGTTCTATGATTTGCCTAATGGCATTCGCTCTCGAGTGTGTTGCGTTTAATTTAGAAATGAAACGAAACGAATCAATTAGGTTAACTATTAGTTATTTGCGCGCGTGAGTAAGAGAGAGGGAAAGAGAGTGCGAGAGATACACTTATGTGATTGGTAATAGTTGCTTTCACGCCACATCCGCTGTCGAGGTGGATATTTTTAAAGCTGCTGATGAATATGAAATATCTAAATTGAATGTGTTTAATGATGCATTATTCAGTTGATATGTATATAGAGTGCGCTTTGTGCAATGCTATAATTTATTTCAGTTACATGTCTTGTATATCAATCTCCTCTTATTAATTAACATTTATGGCAATCATTTTGCCCTTTGATAAATTTTCGATAACCATCTCAATACAGTTAAATAAAATTACATGGGGTACAGTAATTTTATGAATATTTTCCAATTATTAATTCTTCACGATTTTCGATATATATATATATATATATATATAT
>JAYJLV010065918.1:0-16544 GCA_036873485.1 Torymus texanus
GAATCGTCGCAGAATTTTATAAGAAAATTCCAAAAAATCATCCTACAGAGATAAAACTAGCTGAACTGGCAAAACCAAGCGATCTACGCAGAGGTTAAATAAGACTCACTCTCTCTCTCACCTCGTCGGGGGGTGAAACGTCGTGACGGGCAAGTCGCGCGCCCGCGTATACGGGCATAATAATAATTCTATTTGGCGGCTGCGCACGGCATAGTAACTAGCGCCTCGTATACGTGTATATATATATATAGTCGTACGCGTACGTACACGCATACACGAGTGAGAGAAGTCCAGGGGTCTTTCCGTAGGGGGGATTGCCAACCTAATAACCGCGATCAGCCGTCGCTTATGTGTGCCTAATATATCAAATTATGCAGGCGTGCTCCGAATGACGAACGCCGTTTCGCTTTTGCTCTCTCTCTCTCTCTCTCTCTCTCTCTCTTTCTCTCTGCACCTGCAGCACGCTTACATTCACGTCTTTTTCCTTGGATTCTCTTAACCACTTTTTACACAACCATATACGTGCACATATATATATACACAGGAAGATCATCAGGCGGAGTTCTTACGAGTCTATCAAGCGTATACGGAGCGTTCGAATTAAACGGCTTTTCGGTAACGCTCGTCCGCTCGCGTACAGTAGTGCTTTGCAACGGTGAGGGGAAACGCATGAATTATGTAATAAATTAGCAAATCAGAGACATTCGCCGTGATTAATGTCTGAATATTCCAGTCGTAGTCGTCGTCGTCGTCGTAGCGTTGCGACGTCGCCGCGCTCTTTCGTACGACCCCGTCTCTCTCTCTCTCTCTCTACCTCTCCCTCTCTTCGTTTCGTTCTATACCACACGAACGTGCTCCTCTCTCGCTCTATCTCGTTCTCGCTATTTTGCTCGAAAACTCTCTCTCTCTCTCTCTCTCTCTCTCGCCCCCTATATATATACTCTGACACTCACACACGCCTACGTATACGTATATATATATACTCCCGTCTCGCTAAACGACCTTGCTAACGATGCGCATTGTATGGTCTGTTCTATTCGTTTCAATCCCAGAATTTCGAATGAGGTCGGGCGTCCGGGTGGCCGGGGGTATTTCCAATGGATGTATAAAGAGTGCGCGAGCGACTGCGTGAGAGGGGGTGAAAAAAAAATACCGAAGAGAAAGAGAGAGAGAGAGAACGTAAACAATGCGCTTTTTAATTAAAACTAAATTTAAGCCACTTTTTTCGGGAGAGCTCAGCGAATATTGCGATTTGTTTCATATATTATTTTTCGCGCTAAAATCCATATATCCCTCCCCTCCCATGTAGTTGAGATTGGGAAAAATTATTTCGTACAAATATGTGCTTAATACCGTTTGATACGTTTCAATTGCTCGCTTCATTTAATATCGCGAGTTTCTACTCTTCTCTGCTACTATACTGCTGCTGCTTTCCTCTCTTTATTTTACTCTTGATTCTCGTTATATTCCAGTTCTCTCATTTTTTTTTCGGTTTCGACTCCGGCTGCTCCCTTCCCGCGTTTATTTCCACGTGTGTATCCGCTCGTTTACTCCTTCGTTTGTGAGCCTACGCGTATGTTTATATATATACATATATATCTTGTCTTGTCGCTCTCGCTCACGTTCGTCTCGCACTTAATTAGGAACTACACTCCTGATGGCACAGTGACAGCGTCACGCATACAAATATATCTGCAGTTCATTATATTCCTCGTATATTTCTTCTTGCATCCTTTTTTTAATCATTTCGAACTCTCTATCCCCCCTCTCTTCACTAATTTTTTCAAGGACACACACACACACACACACGTGAGCACACGAGAACGCTTAATTTTTATCTATACGTTTCATCTGTGAATGCCATAAACTTTCGAGCGTATTCTCTCTCTCTCTTTCGCGAATTACGAAGCAGAAGAGCGAGAGCAAACGAGCAAAAGAGAGAGAGAAAAAAAGTCGAGTCGCGAACAGTCTCACGCTTAACGATCCATGAAAATGTCAATCAAGCCCAACAATAGGGCCGAATTAACCCTAAGATTGAATAGAAGTTTGCACCGCGGCATGGTTTACTGATGAACGAACCCGTTTTTTCCCTCTCTCTCTGTGGCTCTCTATATGTGTGCTCGTGTGTGTGTGTACTTTTTTTTTCACTGCACACACACATGTACGCAGGCTCGTCTCTGCCATCAGGCGAAACTCGCGCAAAATTGCGTCGATCGATAAGGTCGTTCGCTTTGTTGGGCTATCGTATATATACCCCAGACGTACCATGTCGCTATACCTCCACCTCCTCCTACAGCTTGAACAGTGCCTTTAACGTGAAATGTGTCTCATTAACAGCCTAATTAATAATCCAATTACGCAGCGAAATCCGTCAATCACGCAAACCAGATATATAACGAAGAAGGAAGGAGAGAGATGAAGAGAGAGAGAGAGAGAGAGTAGAGGCCTTTAATATGTTCACGACGGTGTACGCGAGCGCGCGCTCGCCAGGAAAACAATTCCCCTCTAATGGCGAATGATTAAGCTCCGTTGGCATTACTCGCGAGCGAGCTTTGACAATCGTACCAATTATCGCCTTGCCTCGCGCGATCTTCATTCAACGCCTGTTGAAATTTCGATTTTCCTCTCGTATAGGTCTTTTTCCAAAGCTAAGAGAAAAGGAGGAGACACGACGGTATACACGTGTGCGTATACATGTTGTGTATACACGCCGGGAGAGAGAAACGACACTTTACACGAGGCACTTCCCACACCAAGGAATTTAATAAGCAATTACCGGGGACGAAACAACTAGGAGAGAGAGAGAGAGAGACCGAGACGGCCGTGTTCGGTATACACACCGAGAGCGAGTAAGAGAGAGAAAGACAGGCAGCGAAATGAAGCGAGAGAGTGCAAGCGAGACAGACAGAGTCTTTGTGCGCAGCAACGACTCGAGGCGAGGGGTGCATGTATGTATGTATGGTGTGTATGTACGTATGTATATGTATAGGTATATAACACTCTATACGCGTCGAGCTAAACACACGATATTTCAAATACGCATCCCGCTAGCATCGTGTGTGTTTGCCTTGCTCGTAGTTTGCCTCGGTTCGATATAAAAAGGACAAGGGAATTCGTTATATACGCACCGAGTGGATTTTCGGCTGAGTGTGCGCATATGTCGTGCTCTGTATATATAGATATATACAGTATAAACGTAGCAGCAGCAGCAGTCCTCGTACGAGCATAGGGCGCGTTGTAATCGGGAGTGGCTTTAAATTGAGTTGGATGGTATTAGAACGTGATGAGGTTGTACAGGCGAGAGAGAAAGAGAAAGAGAGAGAGAGAGTCGTGTGTGATTGAATAAAGGCGGGTTTCTTATATATATTAAGTTTGATTGATCGTCTCGCGCATTGCCGCGGGGGGATATAAGGCGAATTGGATTAGACGACCGTGACGCATACAATTTTAATTTAATTTCTACACTATGTCATTCTAAATGTATATCTAATCGTTATTATTTCCTCTCTTCTGTTGCAGGTGAGTTGAACAATCAGTTAGTACGGTGAATTCTATACTCGTCGTTACGTAAGTTTTTATATACACTGGTAAACACATTCCACATAAATATATATATACCATCATCCTTGATCCTCTCGTATATATATATATGAATTCCGTGATCGTCAATTGCAGACAAAAATCACAACAATCGCTATATATATCGGAATGATATACATTTCGAACCGGTTATATAGCCGCGTATGTTTTGCGCTCGCGGCGCTATATAAAAAAGTTGTATATATATATATATAAGAACGACGACGACTACGACGACGAATACGTCGTTGTGCTATACGACGCGACCTCTACGACGTCAAGCGAGTAACTATACTGGGGAAAAAGCATTAACAGTCTCTTAGCATGCAGATTGCTTCGTCGGCCCGACGACTTTGTCCTCGCGCGATTGCCCGCGCCGATTACTTAATACACCCTGGCTACGACGCGCGAAAAGCTCCTCCGCTATACGCGCTTTTGTCCCTTTTCGGGCTCGTTGGTAAATATTAACGAGGTACGCGCGAGAACCGAGCTGCTAATAAATTTTCCCTTTTTTTTCGATTTAAAAACCGCGTATGTGTATATGTGTATACACGTGTGAGGAAATAATATAGAGCAAAGTTAATGACGAAGCTGCTTGCTGCGCACATCGTATGATGTGAAAGAATATATATATATATATATATGTGTGTGTGTGTGTGTGTGTGTGTGAGAGCGAGGGGAACGGGGACACATACACACGCAATATTCCCGAAATGGAACGTCGAGAAGAGCGACGCGGCGTTGAAATAAAGCGAAAAAGTAATCGCGAGAGAACCAAGCACGCGGCCAATCGCGTACTTAATGATACGAAATTACGATGAAATTGGATTTTAATTTAGCGTCGTCCGCGTGGCCGAATATATTCAAATTAGCCGCAGGGAAATAACGAGAAAAAGAGAGAGAGAGAGAGAGAGAGAGAGAGAGAGAGAGAGAGAAGAAGAGTCGTTTCCTCTGTTGCCGAAGGGTCACATAAATTTTCCTTCTGCTAATGATTATGCAGATTGCACGACATTTCTCTTACACCTACATATAAATACATATATAAGTATATATAGATACGCGAGTACTGTCGTTCCCTGCGGCTTATCGCGTTAGAAATAGGAATAGCTCTTCCGCATGTAGTAGACAATCTTCTTCGAGCTACACGCGATCAATCCCTTATATATACATCCCCACCGTCCGTTTTCTCTCTGTCTCTTTCTCTCTCCCGTCGTGCCACTGCCGAATCAATTCGCCAATGTGTTCGCAGTCGAAAAGAGAGAGAGAAAGAGAGAAGGAACCAAAAGGGGGATGGCAAGAAGGAGAAGGAGACGTGCGCGCGTCGTGGTAGGGAGGTTCAAGGACAAAGGACGAGAAATTTTTTAACGAATTCCAGCGGCAGCTCGCGTGATTTGCATTCGTGCCCGCGTGCGCGGGCTACAGGAAGGAGAAAGAGAAAGACGCAAGAGGAAAAAAGGAGACAGAGCTCGCGCGCGTACAATGAACGAGAGGCCCATCTGCTTTGCTGCTGCGGCTGAGCTCTGGAAATCGCATTTAAATAATGTGCAGCGAATAAATTTGATGGGGAGGCACTGAGAGAGAGAGAGAGAGAGAGAGAGAATGAAAGAAGAATGAAAGAAAACGAGAAAGAGAAGCGCCCCCCTCGCGTATATATCGACTAAATAATAATCCCAATTCCGTGAGATTATTATGTAAATAACGCGAACGCGCGTACTTATACGGGTGTGGTGCGAAAGAAAAGCGAAAGTAAGATGATGAGAGAGAGAGAGCCTTGAGAGTCAAGTCCTCTCCCGCTTACTGCAGGCAAAGGGAAGATTTCGTTTGCTCGGCCGAGCGGGTAACGATTACAAAGTCTCTCTGCGTCTCGCCCCATTTTTTTCCTCCTCTCGCCGCGGCATCTGCACGCGTGCTGCTATAGCCTTCCTTCCGCGCTTCGCATGCCCTGCAAAATTGAAAGAAGTCAAACACTTGATTCCACCCTTCTTCTCTCCTCCTCCTTCTCTTCTTCTACTCTCACATACGTACGCATACACACACACATATATATATATATGTATACACTACTATATACTCCCTTTCCTTTTTTTTCTCGTTATCTCGCCGGAGCGCTCCGAAAGGGGGAAAAGAGAGAGAGAGAGAGAGAGAGAGAGAGAGAGACGCGGACGACGACGAGGCGAGGCGAGGGTTCGTCGCTAATGAGGGAATGCATGTCACATACGCGGGCGCGCGATAAGGGCCCCGAGTATTTGGCCGAGCGTACACATTTCCAACCATATTTGCTCGGCCGGTGTATATATATACACATACGAGAGAGAGAGAGAGAGAGAGAGAGAGGACGAGAGCGCGTGCACGCGTTTGCAACGTGTGATTAAGCCGCCCCGCTGTGCTGCTGTTGCTGTTACAGTCGCGCCGCGAAAGAGAGAGAGAGAGAAAGAGAAAGAGAGAGAGAGAGATAAAGGGACGGGAGCAATTAGTTTTACCGTTCATTGGCCGATTTCGCGCTCGTTCATTAAACCGACGCCGCCACCGCCGCCGGTTGTTGTTGTAATCGCCAATTAATTCGCGTCTCCTTCTGTCGCGGTTAATAGTTACACGTTGCACACGATGAGATTGCCAAAGTTTTGTCCGCAGTGATTTTTTTCATATACGTCTCGTCCGTTGAATCTCATACATTTAAGTGTATATACATATATATACATGTAGACTTAGTGACGCCGCGTTCTTACATATATATATATATATAATATACGAGCGGCCGAAGAACTTGCCCCAACCTTTGACCCAGTTGAGGTGTCGCGCGGGCCGCGGTTCTATAATGTTATATATCGATTCGTGAATTGGCACGAGACCGGATGAACTATAAGTGTGGTGCCTTATAGGCCGCACGTTGAATCGATAAAAACACCGGCGGAAGGGAGAGTTGTTATAACTATACGCGTATGTATATACATAGTGTGACAACTACGACACATGATGCGTACAACACTTGCTAATTTTTCCATATGTATATAGATATACATATTCGTAAAATTCTCCCGATGGAGAAGCGTGCGCATGGCGTTGAAGAAAACTACTAATGCCACGAAGTCACAACGCGGCAACTCGTGTGCTCTAAGGCGTTTTGAAAAAGAGCTAACCATCTCCAGAGAAAGAGAGTGAGAGAGTAGGGGAACACAGAGGAAGAGAGAAAAAGACACCTCTCGTTCCCGGAATTCGCGCAGGAGAAGAGCGTCGCGCGTATATATACACTAAGTAAAGTAAAGAAGCGAGCGCGTGCGTACGGAGAGCGACATCGCCCCCGCTGCAAATTGCAATTTTGTTGTGAGATCATTATAAAATACATAATGCTTTCTCGGCGGGCAGCAGTAGCAGTGGCGGGAGCAGTAGCAGCAGCAGCAGCTTCCCTCGAGCGAGCGTCGGTGGCACACCGTTTGCTTCTCTCTCTCTCTCTATCTCTCTCTCTCTCCCTCCCCTTCGCTCTATACGCGAGAACGGCAGCAGTAGCGAGTCTCGTTAAAAGTTTCTAGCGACGCGTATTCTTAATAGTCCGCGCGCGCGCGGACACGGCGTCATTAAAATTATAACCAACCTCCTCTCTCACTCGCTTCCTTTCTCCCACCTCCAACTCTCTACCCCTCTCTCGTCCTCTTCCTCCTCCTCCTCCTCCTCCTCCTCCTCCTCCTCCTCGTCTTCCGCGTGTGGCGGTTCTTTTTTTTTTCGCGCAACCCCTTTCGACGAGTGTATGTATATATATATATATGTAAGAGGCGCCTGCGCGGGGGCGTATAATAAAAGCGTTTTCCATGTGACCGCTTAACCAACGCGCTGCTGATGAGGTCAGAGGAAGGGAGAGAAGAGAGTCCGGCAGCACGTCTTGTTATTACACGTCTCGTTGTTTCGCGAGCTATGTGTATATATATATATATATATATATATATATGGGGGAGCCCTTACCTGCGCCTCGGCAAGCGCTTATTTTCGCGAAATAAAAAGGTGGCGAGTGCTGTATATGTGTAGGTTTCTCGTCTCTGCTTTGCTCTGCTCTGCTCACTCTCCCCTCTCGTTAGGAAAGTGTGTCAGGGGAGGAAGGGAGGGGATTACGTCGTGTGATGATGATGATGATGGTGGTGGTGATGCGATCAGCTCAAGATGCGTGTAATCAGTGTTATTGGATTAATCTTTATTGTCTCCTGATGTTTCTTACCAGATTATTATTACATATGTATATATAGGTATATGTTCCTGGATTCTTGACCTGCTTTTCTTAACAATGCACGCGCTTAATAATTACTACTTGCTCGCGACCTTTAGAATCCAATTCAATTAAGGACTTTTAATTAAACAACTTGGTCGCCTTTTTCATCCTATATAATATTTAAATCTTTTCTCTCTTCATTTTATCATCTCGCGTATGTGTCATTTATATATGTATATACACAACGTAAGAACGGTTCTCGTGTGTATAGCACAGCGTAACCGCAGGCCACATACACACACACACACATACACAACATTTCCCAAGCAATATATCCTACACTATATACTCGCGCTCTCTGTCTCACATTCTATATGTATATATAAATTCGTTGGCGTATCGATCGGTTGTTGGCACGCTTGATGAATTCTCGGAAAGCCAATTAATTGCCGCGTATATCGATTAGCGCAGTGTTGTATACATACTCGCCGCGGCGCGCATGATGGTATATATAACCATCATGTAATGAAGGGCTCCTATACCAGCCGTATATACTACAGTGTAACGCAATTTTCCCTTGGATATGTCGAGGGCACGGTTTCCTTGTACATATACACGTATGCACAGATACATATATATACATATACTTATACACACATTCGCGCGAAATAAAAGCCTTCCAAGCGAGTGGAAAGGAGAGGAGGCGGAAAACGTGGAGCAGTGGCACTTGGAGAGTAAGTGAGAGAGAGAGAGAGAGAGAGAGAGAGATAAAAGGAGAACGAGGCTTCACTTTGAAAGTTGGCGAAACTCGCGTTGCTCCTTTTGCCGTCGTAGCCGCTGCTGCTAGTCTCCCTTTTCCTTTCTCTCGCTGCGCGTAAATATGTAAATACGAAGGGGGGGGGCAGAAAAGGGAGAAGGAAGAAAGAGAGAGAGGATACAGTTATTAGGAATATAAGTGAATGCATAAAGCGAAGGAGAGAGGGAGGGAAAGGAGAGAGAGTCGAGTGGACGTCCACCACCAGGGATTTCGCGAGATAAAGAGAGCGAGAATATCTATTGTGCAGAGCGCGAAAGCAACAGCAGCAGCAGCGGCAACGACGGCGGCTTCGAGAGGAGGAAATAAGCTTCGGAGGACGAGAGAGAGAAACGAGAAGAGAAGAGAGAGAGAGAGAGAAAACTCTGGCGTTGTAGGGAAATACGCGCGTGCAGCAGGGCTGGAGAGTGAGAGAGAGAGAGAGGCGATCGTCCGGTATTTAAGTAGCGAGTTCAGGTATACACCGAGTATATTTAAACGCTCTTATTATCATATAAATACAACTTGGACGTTCAATTTACGCGCCGAGTATAGCCTCCTCCTCCTCCTCCTCCACTGCCTCATCCTCTCCTCTCGTGTGTGTTGGTACGTGAGCAAGAGAGAGAGAGAGAAAGAGCTCACCCGCGTCGGGCAGAGTTGCAAAAGTTATTATTGTTATTACCGTACCGTTTAGAAACTTTTGTTGTCCGTTAGATGGATATACACCGGAAGGAGAGAGAGAGAGAGAGAGACCTTATATATCCCTAGCCGCCTACTACAATTTGCCCCCTAGCCTCACCCCTGCCGAATATAAGCGACGTGTATTACGCGCGCGAGACTGCAATTTTACGAAATCAATTATCCGACGGGCGTAAACAAGTGCGAGTAGGGAATACCCAAGGCAGCTAAAACTCTGTGCCACTTTTTTTTTCTTCGACAACTGTACACATGCAGCTTTGATTGGAAAAGATTTGCGGTAGCAGTTGACTTTGCATATAACTGGGATGGATATAGAATTATATATATTTGCACTGCATAAAAGTAGTAATAAAACAGCTAATGTTTACAAAGGAAAGCAACGGCCAATTAGCGCAATTAGATCAGTTGATTATTTATTTGCACACAGAGCGCAAAGTAGACGGCAACAGTTGCAACCATTGAGTCACACCGACTCTTTCCTAACAACACTTTATTTAGATTAAGATTTTTTTTTCTTTCCTTGCAAAGATAAGAAACGCGCGCATGCGCAAGTGCTGGTTTCTTTCTTTCTTTTTTTTTCCTTCTTTTTTCTTTTTAATTATCCACCGGCGGCATGTATAAACCTACAATCCACGCGTACTATATATATATCAGCACCTGATCGAAACGTTTCCATACTGTTACTATATATTACTGTTGGGTTAGACTTGCGCTTACGCTTGCTTATATACACTTGTGCAACTCGCGCGTCTCGTTTCGCAAAAGGAAAATGATACGCTACTGCGCCAGATTATCGCGCAAGCGCCTGTTGTATTATAGTCGCGCAATTTTTTCGGCATATATACCGCCGACAACGACAATTAGCTATGGTAGAAATTGATGCGTTTCGTAGTCACTCCAGCTATATAAAAAACAAATGTATATAGATAAGGAAAGAAAGAAACAAAAATGTATTAACGTAAGAAACAGTCGAATGATGAGTCGAAGAAGTTCCTTTCGGAAACTCACGTTCCTCTCACCGTTCGTTCCCATTTACGTAAGTGCGGTGTTGGACCAACGATCCCTATGTAGCTTCGTCGTAATTTCCCGACCCCCGAAATTTTCCCTCTCCTACTACTCCTTTGCTATGTTTACGTGTGTATATACATAGCATCGTGCGTCTTCTCTCCCTTCCACCTGGCTTTCTCACTCTCCTTCGTCTTCTCCTTATAGGTAGTGGGGAGAGGAGGCGATTCCGGTCCCGGCAATTTACCGCGAAATCCCAGAAACAATTCACTTTACGCGGGGTAACACGCGACAAATATCCCGTGCGCTTGCTCGGAGAAGGAAAATTGCCGTCACTGCGGCGGCGCGGGCGGCAATGGCGCTCCCCTTTGATGAGATTGCAAAGCGACTAAGTTTTAATTTGTTCTCGCGTGACGCGGATTATGTCTCCCGTACCCGGGCCTTATTGACTTGTCCCGGGGATTCCCCTTCTCCTTCTTCTTCTCCTTTCTCTCTTGTATAGTATAGTGGAAAAAGGGAGCGAGTAAACGGCAATCCTTTTCTTCTTCTTCTTCTTCTTCTTCTTCTTGCTCTTTACGAGAGAAAGAGATTGTCTTGAAGGCTTTTTTCATGGTACCCGGTAATAGAGGTTGCGGGTGCTGTATATATCGACTTTGTTAATTTATGATCGAATAATTGATGGGTTTTGGTAAAGAAATGTTTCTTTTTTTTTCATAATTAGCGGTATATACAATCACGAGTAAATGGCAATGTATTTTTCCGTTAAACGAAACAAATATTTTTCTCTGTTACAACTCGGCGATAAAATAAAAATTCAATTAACGTAATCTCTCTCGTTTCGCAGCACACACACATACACACAGTCAACGTCGCCTGCGCGAATAAGTGAAATAATAGTAATGGAACTGTCCGATTTCTCTCTCGCAGCTCCCAACAGCAGCAGTAGCAGCAACGACAACGCGATCGGCTGATAGCCTTAATTCGACTTTTTGGAATGGCGCGCTCTAATTCTATACAGCCGCGCGCACACGTGGAAAATCTTTCTTTTTTTTTACTCTTTTATTTGTTGCCAGCTAGATCGTGCGATAAGCTTGTTAAGAGCCGCGGCAGTGGCATAGCAGCTCGTTTCGATACATTCCTGTTTAATTTCCCCATTCAACAGATGCGCGCACCGATTCTCTTCTGTTATATACCGTATAGTATAGTGTATGTATGTGTGCTCTGAAAAAGGGCATCGGTAATCTTTCCCTCTCGTGCTCTTTCGCTTCGTTCTCCCTCACTCTCTTTCGAGACTCGCTGGGTCCGATAAGTCACCGATTGTACGCGTGCTCGCTCGCGGCCTCTAATCAATCACATTCGATACGCTTAATTGGAGGGAAAACTCGCGCTGCTCACGGCGTGCACGTGAGAAATAAATCGCGTATCGATCGCGTATACAGCAGGGTGTACGTATATATATACACATATTATATATACTTCTTTTAAAAGCGAGCTTTATAATGGTGTGTATGTGTGTATATAAGAGTATAGCAAAATAAGGTCGTCTCGTGGTTGAAATAATAATAATAATAATAATTAATACCAGGAATCATTTCGTTGCAACTCCTTTCTCTCTCTCTCTTTCCGTTTTTCATTCAGCCGCATGTATATAATGTACATTATGTATATGTATACACAAGTGCTCTGGGCTCGCAAATTAGCGATTCAGCTGCTGGAAAAAAAGACGAAACGGGCTCGCCCGTTGATTACGGATAAAACGCTGCACTCGACGAAATGGACACAATCGCAAACGACGACGGCGTCGTCTACTACGTCGCGAGAGACGCGGCGTGCGGTAATCGTTATTCGTTTTATACTCATAAAGTCGACACCGCGTCGGAGCGGTAATTCTTCCCCTCATCTCGTCTATCCCTCCCTTCTCTCTTTCTCTCTTTCTACCCGTGAAATAACTAATTTAAGTTCCACCGCAAGAAAAATCGCAGCCAAGAAGAGGAGGAAATATACTTACCCGCGAGAAAGAGAGCGACGAAGGAAAACGGCACAGTCATAGTACGCGCTTGGCCTGTTAATAAAATACAGCCTCAATTGATTATAACAAGTTGTATTAACGGCATACCACCTGACAGCGCCATTCAAGCTCCCTCCTTCCTCTACTCTCTACTCTCTCTCTCTCTCTCTCGCTTGCTCGCAACAGTTTCGAGTTAATTAAGGCGAAGAGCTCGCGCGCGCGTCTTTATATTCGCTGTCCTTCTCTCTCTCTCTCTCTCTCTCTCCTGCGCGCTCCCGCGCCGCGCCATTAAATCAAGACTCTTCCAGGGAATTAAAAGTAATTACATCGTTGTGCTCTGCTTTTCTTTTGCGATCGATCGCGTAGTACTCGCGCGCGCTCACGTTGCTATATACTATACTACCGAGAGTTCGCGAATGAAGCGCCGCGTCCCGTGTTGGCTGCTGTTGCTGCTTCTTCGCTAATTATTAGGGAAGTTGAGCGCATCAGTATGTATATAGAGAGATATATTGAGATATTGATGAAGTTTATTTATGTACAATTTGTTGTATAACTATTGACAGTTGTGTATAATACGTAGTAACAGTAATTATGAATAATACAATAATACAATCAGAGTGAACGTAAGGAGAGGTATATAGGAAAGGTTATAGATGCGAATAACTTTATTTATTTATTTATTTCAGGTCTTTGTCTAAAAAAGATACAAGTAGTGTAGAATTTTCTAGTAGTGAATCAACATAATCACTAGGTCGCTTAGTCGAAATCATTAGTAAACATTATAAAGTTATGTTAACGCCAATACATTATAGACTAGATTAGTCAAGAGTCGAACAAATAATGAATAAATAATTACGGATAATGAGTTGGAATTGCTTGCCTTATACCTTTTGTGTTTCAAGTATATGGATGTATATATTGTATATAAACACTTGTTTACTTTGTAAATATTTTTTCATCCGCTATATAGTTTCTATACTGTGAGAGGTGGCGATGAGGGGGAAGCAGACGAGAGAGGGCGAGATTGACGTGCGAGGGTCGGGAGTAATTAGCGGAGTTGATGGCTGGTATTAAGTGAAATATGTATACGTCTGGTATTCTGACGAAGTTGATTGGGCTGTAAGTTTACGTATGTAATTTATCCGGCGCTAGCGAAATATATAGCGAAAGAAAAATTCTTATTGTGCACGTGTTATAATACTATATACTTTCTTACATAAATTGATATTTTCGCTATGAATCGTATTGCAAATCGTTGTATTCGAGGGAGAGAAAGAGAGAGAGTCGAGAAATACGAACAGTTCCGCACACAAAGCACAGCACTCACAGAATTATCTTCGCCTCAATTCAATTTAGTTAAAACTTATTAACTCCACTCTATCTATCTATATATCTCTCTCTCTCTTTCGTTCTCCCGATGAGTAAGATGCTCCGGCGTGCGTACACGTGGGGCGAAGCAAGCGAAAGAGAGAGAGAGAGAGAGAGAGAGAGAGAGAGAGAGAGAGAGAGAGAGAGAGAGAGAAGTCTGTAAAGGGACTCATTCTGTTTATCGACGGATTGACTGTAATACTCTGCGCAGCTCTCTCTCTCTCTCTTTCTCTCTTGCGTCTCTATACACAGACGTGAGCGCACGCGCGCGCTCTCTTTAATCCAATATTGCCGATGCACATTCGTCGACGCGGGCACGTGCACACAGCTCAATTGGCCCAATAGCAGTATAATTTTTTAATCAGTTCAGCTTTTATCTCCGACTCAATTTCTTTGATTAACGTCGTACTCGCGCGCACGCTCACATACATACATACATACATACACACACACATACACGTATACGCGCGTCAAATGGATGAGATACAGCGGCTCTCGCGTAGTCCCGTTCTGCTAAGCAATAACTAAATGGAAGTCGGAAAGGAGCCCCAGCGAAAGAGACGGGAAGAGGAGAGAAAGAGAGAAAAGAAGGGATGAGAGAGTATAGAGCGAAGCAGTGGCCAGAGGGTAGAGGGAGAGAAAACACAAAAAGAGAGCGCGGGAGAGTAAGAGAGAGAGAGAGAGAGAGAGAGGCTCTCTTGAAAACTAATCAAGATATATTAATTGCAGTAGTAGACTTCACTTACGTGTATTGCCTCTCTTCCCTCGTCTCTCTTTCTCTCTCTCTCTCTCTCTCCCAGAGCCTCTACGCAAGGCCAAACGAGACATTATTGCAAATCACTTTATGAGATTGTGTGCGCGAGAGCGCGCGCGCGCTCCGTCCCAAAGGCTTTTGTTCAAATTGCTCTCTCTCTCACCCTCCCTCCCCGTATAACACAATTCGCTCCTTTATTATTTATTTTATTCGCCTCGCGCGCTAAATTACGAGCAACCATCACGCGCAAAAAAAGGCCTGTAAATCGCGTCCTTCGCTGTTACGCTCTTATAGACACGTAATTTTCCTACCTACTTAATAATAACAATAATAAGCACCGTGCCTAATTAATGCTTACGTACCCGCGTTATTCTTATACACACACAAACATACGTGTAGATATCATTTTCGCGAAATCACTTGCGTTTCCCTTAAACTACACAATACACCACGTGTGCTCTCCTTCGGGGAAAATTTGTGAGGAAAAACGCGTGGGCGTGCAATTCTCTATCCACAGTCACTCACCTACACATACATATATATACATATACAGCTGATACACATACATACAGAACCGAGTTAATCTGGTTTCGTTTTATATACGCGCGCACGTATATATATATATATATATACGGCACGCGTAATTTACGAGTCAGCTCGTCCGCGTCTCGTGCTCTCGCGAGCAAGCGGGGGCGACCGGTCGCGCAATAATTACTCGATTTGGCGGAATCAGCTCTCTCTCTCTTTCTCTCTTGCGCGTGAGCGCAGCAGGGCAAAAAAGTTCAATTAACCTTAATTAATCCATTTAAATTAGCCGCTTCCTTGGCCCACTCTCTGCAACGGAGAGGTGCAGCATCCCTCCGCCTTCCGTTTCCGCGCGGTTCGCATTTACGAGCGGGCGTATAGTAAGAGTATAGTGGTATAGCCTAGCCACTCTCCAGAACTTTTCCACGGAATATATTGAGTTCGAATGGAAGTTTACTCGTGGTATGCTGGCGGCATATGTGTAGGTGGTATTCTATAGCTGTGTGTGTGTGTGTGTGTGTGGTGAGCAGTTGATAGGAAGGGGGAGTCGAGGAGCTTTGGACTTTCTTTGTAAATACGTGAGTCACGTATTTTGTCTCTGATTTAATGATAAAATAATGTTTTTCTATCTCGTGTTTCCTTGTGTATTCTGTTAGTATATAGGGAGAAGAGTAAAACCACTTATGATGATCAGTTGATTGACCATAATTAAAATTAACCTAATCTCAATTATGGTTTACGTTAAAACATTGAATTTTCCGAAGAAAAAAAAAACACTTATATATCAACGAAAAATATCAAAATCATTATCTATACTATGCCATCAAATAATATACTTGAATTCATCTAGCGTATTATATAAAAAAAAAGAAACCTCAAAAATCATTTCTCAAATCAATCAGCTAACCCATCACTCCTCCAATTTCAAACACACGAAAATTAACAGCCCATTCACACACACACATACATATACAAATGCACACAGCTGAGCGCAGGCGGGGCGTACAGGCGGACGGACGGGTGGGCGCGTACGAGAGTGAGTTAACGTCCGTAAGATTGCCTACACACGCACATATATATATATATATACGGTGTGTGTATATATGTGCGTCTGCCCTACCGCGAGGAAGGAAGGAAGGCGAAAGAGCAAGCGAGACGAAGGGAACTGCCTGGCTGGCGTATATAGTATGTATGTATATATACACATAGCTGGCTGATCGATGCTCTCTCTCACACACATACACACACATACATACATATATATACACACAAGCGCTGGGGGGCCCTTGATAGCCGACTCCCTCTCTCTCTCTCTCTCGCTGATGCTTTCGGCGCGCGCGCGCGGGCGCAGGTCGGACGGGGAAACAAAGCATGCAATCAAAACGTTAATTACATTAAAATGAGTCGAAGATCGGACCAATCGCGCAGAGAGTGAGTGAGTGAGGGAGGAATGAAGGGAGATGGATATTCGAGCGCGCAGCGGTGGCGGCGTCCGACGACGAGACTGAATTAGCCCTGCGCCGTGCAGACGGTTCTCTCTCTCTCTCTCTCTCTCTCTCACTCGCTCTTTCGTCAATAATACTTATTATTCGCCGTCTTTGATTACCGATTTTAACGA
>JAYJLV010065929.1:0-16543 GCA_036873485.1 Torymus texanus
TGTGTATATATATATATATATATATATATATATATATATATACAGATGAATGCATGCGCAGGCACCCAAAAACACGATGGTCACAAAGTTTACCAACTTTTATTCAAGACATATCTGTTACAACACTGGAAAAATATAGAGAGTGTAGGGTCCACTCGAAACTTTATCGCTTTTTACATTCTGTCCCGGGCGACCTAGCAAAAGAAAAATTTACACACTTCCCCATACGTTCATCCTCTCGTTCTCTCTTTTAATACATTTTACGACACAGAGAAAGAGAGTAACAAACGTACGAATTCTCTCTCCCTACCGATCGGACTCTCTCCCTCTCTCTTTCGCGTAGTTTCGATCTCGTACACGTACTACTACTGTTACTCTTCGAAGTGCCTCCTCCTCACTCCCTACCTCTTCTCGCTCCTTTTTTCGGAACACCCAGCTCCTCCCGTAATGACGGCTGTAAAGTATTTGGCTCGGTCTTGTTCCGGTGATAAAAATGAATTTATTGCCGGGACGGCGATGTATGCGCGCCACTCGCTTGTCGAGCAAAAGGACGGGTATATACGTGTTGGTATAGGTATATAAAGTGACCAATGCGTCCTAAAACGGATCGAAAAAGAGCGAAGAGAGAATGGAGATGGAGAACAGGGAGAAAGGAAAATGGGAGTGGAAAATTGGAGTGATTGATTGAATGACTGATTGATTGGCATTTATTATCCAGTGTCGAATTTTAACGGAACCGGATGGGTGGAAGCGCGGTGGCGTGTCTTCTGTGTTTGTCTTAATATGAAATTTTTGGAATTTCATGCGAGAAGATTTTAAATGATATTTTTAAGGTCTGTTACGTTTTATATTTTAAATGTAAAAAAAATCGTAAGGGAAATTCAAATATTTTTTGGTGCTATTTGTACAGAATAATATACCTGTTATTAATCTATGTATTTTATGTTTATGACCTACACATTTATACTATTTGTAAAAACTATAGGACTGAAACCGTTGTCATTTTCAATTATTAAACAATTCAAGTCGATAAAGTAATACAGAAAGGTCACCAAAATCAACAGTGAGAAAATTCACCGAATGACAGAAGTTCGCTTTTAAGAAAAAAGGGCTTCGAAAAAGCACCAGAAAAAACCCGCCAGCACTAGCAACCACGTAAAGAACATAAAAAAAAAATCACGTGTCCCAGAAGAAGCTAGAGGAAGGTGAAACGCGGGGGCGGAGCCGTACAACGGCGTGTGGCCGTCGGCCAATACTTACACACACACACACACACACACACACACACCGCCTCTACCCGTGGACACAGAATTCGAATCGGTCATGCGTACGAGAGCTCGTGGTTCGAACGAAAAATTCCCATTGACCGCAAAAAGTAATTTGGCGAACGCTCGTAAAGTATGCACATGTGTATATATATAGATATATACACACACACATATGTATATACATACAATTGCATGCGTTAAGAAAAGTAACGAGAATACTTGCTGCTCGCGAAATGTAGGCTACATAGTTATGCGCGCATGCGCCTTTTCAAGGGGAAAAGAGGGTGACCGTAACTGCGTAAAAAAAAAAGATGTGCTTGGTTTATTTATTCATGCGAGAGATATAAATGATAAAGGTTATAGAAAGAATGCGGTATGTCAGACAATTCGAATGGATTTTCGTTATGCTATGATAATGGCGTGGATGTTATATATGTAGGTTATCGGATGACATGGGTAAAAAAATTGATTTGTGACACACGGAGCTGCTGCGGATTATACTAAAAAGGCACGACGTCGTTCTCGCCTGGTTGCTGGCCTCTTTTCGTTGGTATGCACAGCTCGTTTAATTATCGTCCCGACACATTCTTGCTCCGCGCAATTATCAGACATTACGGCTTTAATTAGATTCGAATTCTTTTTTCCGGTGATCGATATACGCAAATTGAATTATTAATTAAAATTTTATAATAATAAACCGGTGGGAAGACGGGGGAAGTCAGGAAAGGAGGGGTTGGGGATGAAAGTTTAATCAACGTGTTCTACGTAATTAATTTTCGAAAATTATTATGAAGTTTGGGTTTAGTATGAACAAATGATAGATAGTTTGATACATTTTTTAAACGTTTACTAAGGAGACGTTAGATGCTAATTTTAGTAAAAAAATTAACAACGACGAGGAAGTAAATTTTGAATATATCGCTAGAATATCGTCGATATCAATAGAAAGGCGCCTATTTTTAATATCATCAAATACTTAATCCTATTATTTTAACTAAATATATCCTTAAATTACTTTTACCCCTCGCATCCACGCAACCAAACGTTCCGTGCATTACTTTCAAAACCTCACAACATTCCTCTTCATACTACACCCCTATACCCAATCACCAAATAATCACCATATAACTTACATCCCTTATAAACCCACTCTTTTCGTCTAACCTACCCTGTTTCCATCAACCTCTTCCATCACCTGCTAACTAACCATTGACCCTCAATCCCTCCTCAATTATTCATCCTACTCTTAATAAAAGTCACATCCTTCTCTCTCTCCCTCTCCTACTCGAACACGTAAAGCCAGACAAGCACGGCAACATGTCGAATGGCACCAGCGGTGGCAACAGCAGCAGCAGTAGTAGACGCTCGCCTGACGGAGCGAGGACAAGGAGCAACAAATGTCGTAGTCGTCGCGTACAAGAGTATCGCGCGCACCCAAGTCGAACGAGAGAGCAGTAGCAGCAGGAGCAGCAACGGCCCTCGTTCTAATTCAATTCGGCCCATTTCTGATTCCGGTGAGCGCCCGGCATTCCCTCGCGGAATTCGTGATTGCGAACTCTCTCTCTCTCTTTCACTCTCTCACTCTCTGTTTTCTCGCTCCGTTCTTGCTCTTTTACTATTTCTCACTTAATCTCTTACTTTAGCTTCGCTCTCGTTCTTTCTTCTTCTTCGTCGTCTGCGTCTTATTCGCTTCTTTTATCCCTTCCCTCGTTCCATTTTCCGGCGCTCATTTACTTAGATCTTCTCTTCTCTTCCCTTCTCTCTCTCTCTCTCTCTCTGTCTCTGTCTCTTGCTATGTGTCTCTTACGAGCGTCATCCTGTCTTCCGCCTTTTCCCTGTCTTCTTATCGGTCATGAGTTGCACCCGATGAAGGAGAAAATGAGGTCAATAGCAGTAGCATCGAATCCTAATCTATGAGTGTCCTGTGTATTACTCTATCTTCGTTTTCGGCTATCCCTTTTTTTTTACTTTTGTTTCTTTTCTTCTGACAATGCATGTGTGTATGGGTATGTACGTCGTCCGGGGAATCCATCTTACTTTCCCTTCGTCTCTGGCGTACCGGATAATATACGGGGCCATGAGGTCGAAGGGCGCGAACTCTCAACGGACCGACAAAGAGAGGTTAACTTCAAAGTTCAGCCAGGTTCGAACTTGTGGTTATAGAGGTATGCAGATGGTATACGAAGAATCGAATTAGAAGAAAGTCGCAGTACGATCAATGACCCAATTCTCGGTGAAGAGCAGATTGTTAATAATATTTTAGGGAGGCTCTCTACCATAGCTACACTAGTCAAAATGAGTACATTTTTTAATTTTTATTTATTTACGAGGTATACTTTATTAACAGGTTGCATAAATAAACTTTCACCAAATAACGATTATTCTTTGAAACTAATAAATGCTATGCAACTTAATTATTAATCAAAATTCCCATCAAGAAGCTGAATTGATTCATTTTTTTTTAAGTTAATTTTATACTTTTTGTATTCATTAATTGATTCATCAGTGTTACAGACTCTGAATGTTTTGAAAAGTATTAAAAATTGTTAAAAATCCTTTCAAGTAAAAAATTTTCATTCAAATCTTAACGTTAATTATTAAAATATTATGAGTCAAAGGGCGAAGAAGCGGTAAACTTGTCAAAAATTCGTCAAATACTATACCATTTTTGTACCAATGTGTATGGAACTGAAATTAATCTGTAACTAAAATTTCATCTAGGTATAGACAATTCGTAGAAATTCGAGAGGTTATGGAATAGTTCGAACGATTTATAATCCTGGATTGATTTTATATTTTTTCCTGATATTTTATTCCAAAACTAAAAAAAATATGGATTTCATTTCATTCACGCGTATATTAACATTTATCTCATATTACTTCATAGCATAAAATAACTCTAACAGAAACGTTTAAATACAGTTTTTATATTTGTCAAAAATTATTTTGTTACATTTTATCAACCTAAACAAATACCAGAATCAGTTTATTTACAAACATAAACAATTTCTAATATTTGTATACTTCGGATATTTTACAAAAAAATAATTCTTTTCCTATTGATTTATATAAAATTATTAATATACAAAACAAAATAGTTAGTATAAATCGTAAATAAATAAAAAGTTTTACTTTAGACAGAATACTTTCATTTATCATTAAAAAACATTTTAAAAACCAAAAGAGTGAATCATTTTCTACAACTTTATCCCAGCAAAAAACTCACAAAAAGCAATTCACTAACTCTCGCTCCAGAATCCCTTTAAAGTTATTAGAAATCATGAAAACGAAACCATCTCTCATTTCTCAAGAACCCTCGAATAGCCCACAGTCATCTCAAGTCATCGCGCGCTCAAAGACCTCTTTCAAAAAGTCCTTCTCCCTTCTTTTCCTCCCTCCATCTACCCTCTTACCGTCGCTCGAAAACCTTATACGAAACAAAAAGCCATCGGCCAGCAAGTGAGAGAAAAGATACACTTCGCACTCTCGAAAGGCGCGCCAGTCGTATAATGATGACGCCTCGGAATTTTCGCGGACGACTGCACCGTGGGATTATGACTATCTCTCTCTTCCTCCCTTGGAGTTAGTTTCCGCCTCGCGCTTCTTTTTGTTTCGCCGCGCGGCCTCATTGTTCCGCGTTTTTCTCGCGCGCAAGCGGCACCTGCGCGTCGTCGTAATTTTTCTCTCTGTCTCACTCTCTCTCTCTCTCTCTCTCTCTTTCCCTTCTCGAGGAGTTGGCGCACTGTCGCGCACGAGTCTTTGTGCATTTTTTGCGACCGGGAGCACGGACTCGCGCGAAGGAAAGCTCGTCGCGCGCAAGCTAAGTTCGTTAAAGGAAGGAGTCGAGTGGAAATTGTAAGGGCGAGGTTTTTAGAAGTCGAGAAGACGGAGAAGGAGTAGCAAGTTTTGTAAAAGGTGAATGAAGAGTATAAATGGGTGAAATTTTTAGATTGTTGAAAATATTTTTTATGTAGAATTGTTTAAAATGCTAAAGAAGAGTTGAAGACAAAAGTATAAGTAATAGTAGAAAACCTGTTGTGACTCATTGAACCGGGAAAGAGAACCGGGTTCGAATACCGACCGGACACTACTGCCTTATTGTCAAAAGAAAAAACGGTCATGATTGAACGATAGAAAACTGTTTGGAATTGACCGTCCATCTATGTAAAAATCTAAAATGTATTATAATTAAAATCAGTTTAATATGTATTACGATGTGGAAAAAACTTCATTACAATCATTCTCTTTATTAGGTATGATTAGGTATGATTTTAAAAAAGAAAAGTATAAATATGAAAATTATCAGACAAAAATAACTATATTATAGTATAAAAATAATAGTATAGTACCTAAAATAAATCTATTTATTTACGTATACGTAGACAATGGCTTTGTAATAAATGAAGCATTTTTCCTCGTCCACCATCTACTTATTACTTCATCGTTACGTGATAAGCTGTGTCTAATGACAATTGCAAATACGCTTCCAAGAAGCCAACCGTGTAATCACGCCAGCTTAGCAATCTTGGTGCACTTACCATCTCCCGTAGCATTGAAATCTTTTTCAGGGAAACCTTTAATTACGGCGTTTGCTTTGTGTTACGCTCACAAACTCCCGGAATTAAGGATGTATTGACACATGCATGCAAACAAAAGACGGCGGTAAAGCTTGCGTACACAAACGGTGCGTGCATACGCCTTAAATTTTCAGCGTGTATCAGCGTCACAAACAAAGAAGCAAATCAGCTGGCGTTTGTTTTGAAGACGCTGCACGTAATGAAACTAAGGCGAATTAAGAAACAAATATTAATACGTCTATGAAAATTGGTATAGATAGACTTTATCAAAGTAAAGTTGAATAAAAAATGTAAATAGATATGGAAATACTTATAAGCTTCAGAATTGAGGATTAAAGATTTTCGATACGATAGCAATAACTTAGTTCTAAAACTTCTTTACTATCAAATTCAAATTAATCTTATTTCAATCGTATTTCTAAGTTAATATCTTTCTTTATATTTCTTATTTTATTTTTCAATTCGAAGCAAAATAAACTGCATACAATAAATTCTATTATTTCTCGATGTCAGCAGCCACAAAGCATGAGACCCTTCAACTCTGAATTTCCTTTCGATAATGTTTTTGAAAACTTATTCTCCGATAAATAAAATTCCTTTGAATGCTTATTCAGAATGCTCTAGACACTGCAACTTTATCGCTTTGTGCAGCTAAACTTTACTATCTTCCACAACGAGTAAGCGCTCGCTAGGTAGGGATAAGAGAAATGCAAGGGGGGGCCGAACTCGAGCCGATCTGAGGTTGAGCGTAAAAATGGTTTCGCGCAATGGACGACTACGACGACGACTGCGCTAAAATTCCGCTAATTGCATTGGCCCGAGGCCAAAAACTTTGCTTGTCGAAAATATTTTTGAGCGCTTTCTACCGCCGCCGTGCGCAGTAAGTCGATGCCTCTTCTTCTTCTTCTTCTTCTTCATCGTAGCTTTGAACTCGCTGGACTTTTTTTCTACTGAAATGCCATTCCAGAGTGGTAAAATAATTACTGAATAAGTAGCTGAAACTCTCGCTTTGTCTGATTAAACAGGAACTCGCTTTTTTGTTTTCTGAGTAATTCCTATTTTATTCTACGCATTTTTGTTATCATGAGAATAAAATATATACTAGAATTACTGTCAAACAAAATTTTGCCGTTTACTAAGCTACTGCGATACACTGCTAAAATATTATCGGAATTGAATTGCGTCTAATCAGCTTAGTGCTTGTTTCAATAGTTTAGACGAAAACGGGACAATTACGCGGTCATAAACCTAGCTTTGCAATAAGAGTCTGCAGACATCATAACATCTTCCCCGTTGTCATTTTCTTCAATAATGACAGTAGCAGAATAAGGAATCTCAGTAGTAACTAGTGTATGGGTTATATGTCTTTCATTTGTATAATAATGGTGCAGTAATGGTGCCTAAGCTTCTCAAAATGGTTACCAGAATAGCACTACTCAAGAATTTAACAAGGCACATTAAATTTCACTGAATATTAATTCGCTTACAATATCTTAATAATTAGTCACATTTTAATCATTTAACTTTTTAATATTCTTGTAGCTTTGCCAAATGTCAAAAATAAAAAACATGTATTAGACATCAATATGCAAATTTTTCATTATTGAACATTTTGTAGTATACTATCGTAGGATAAATCTTATGAAACACGCAAAACCTATTTAACTGTTTGACACATATAATTGTATGATACCACTAAGCATTATATATCCCCGCCAACACGGCTGCCGTGTAATCAACTTGTTACAATGTATGCGAGAAATACATTCTAAACAGTAAAAAGTCACTAAAAATAATTGAAGTGGTAAATTAACTAAACATATCATTAAGTTTGCAACAAGTTCTTTATCCGTGACATTATATAATTTGAAATAAAATGATGTAATTGTCTCTAAGAATTTCGTTATATAAACGAGTAAAAAAGTAATTCAATGGCCAGATCTCTGTCAACTTTCATACGGAAAAATAGTTACGTGGGCATTATAAGTATATCAATCTTATTTATCGTACGTTATACAGTTAGTGCATCAGATTTGGAGTGAATAGTTAAATGACTAAAGTAAAACGATTCAAGAGAAGGTGTTTCACGTCTTGTATACGATTGGTGAAGAAATCGAAGAAAATGAATCGTTGGGTCGGCAAAGTAGCTGTGATAACTGGTGCATCCTCTGGAATCGGACTAGTGCTAGCACAAGCTTTCGTTCGCGAGGGTTTAATAGTTGTTGGCGTTGCACGGAGAAAAACAAAAATGGAGGTAAATACATTTTTTACATGCATGACTCCACATGGGAATGTTGGTGCCAATTATAGATTTCTGCATTGAATTTCAAGTCATTTAAATTTATTTTTTATTTATTCAAAATTATTAGAGGTTCCCGATATTTCTGTTGGGTTAGCGTATGTTGGATGACAAAGATAATTAGTGAAATAAAAAATTAAACGAAAATCATGAAAAATACAAGAATGACAATAAATATGTAATTTTAGATAGATTTCGAAATCCTCTTAAATATAGTTGTTTTAAGTGCCTCATACTTGATGGTACAAAATTTAATAAATTATGTAAAAATACTTCTAAAGATAAGATTTTAATAAATTATGTCTGTTTTACTTTAGGAAGGCATGAAAGATGTCAAGGGGCCAGGAAAATTCTATGCAAAAGAATGCGATGTCACGAAAATACAGGATGTTATCGATACATTTTATTGGATTAAGAAAACGCTTGGCACTGTTCATATTTTGATAAATAATGCTGGAATTTTGCTGCAAAAATCCATTGATGGTAATTCATAGTTATGCAAACTTAAAATTATTAATTACCTAAAACGCTCAAAATAGATTTTTAGCCTATCAAAAGTTTTATTGATAGTAAAATAGCACTATTATAGAATGTGCGAAGTAGTTCTTTTAGACACAGCAAACAGGAAAGTAACAAAAGCTATTTTTGGCGCACGTAAAAGAAGCACGGAAAAGTTAAGTGTCATATACTCTGCTAAACAAAATTGTATTTGTACATATTTTATTTCAGAGGCAAGCATAGATACTATTCAGTTCATTATGAACGTTAATCTAATGGGGGTACTGTATTGCACGAAAGAAGCTTTAAAGTTAATGAAAGCAAATGGCGAAGAATGTCAAATAGTAAACATGAATAGGTACATAAATTGGTAAACGAAATCTGACAGGGTGGGGAAAAAGTATGGAAACCTCTGGAAAACTTTTAATGATAAAAAAAATGAAGGTCAGATTTTAGGTAGTTTTCAACAAGGAATTCAATGATGACCTTGAACCTCATCTTCCTTAAAACGTGACCTTGATTATTTTCTTTTACAACTAAACCTGCGACATTTCTACGGGTTTTCATACTTTTTTCCCATCCTGTATATACGATTAACCTGATTCATTACCGAGATTTCGTTTACAGTATCGCCGGCCTTAGGACACTACGGATGCCAGGTAGATGTTACAACGTCTACTCAACGACTAAACATGGACTAAGATCATTATCAGAAACATTAACCCACGAATTACTTGACACTAAGATTCGTGTAAACGTAAAATTATTTATTCTAAACATTATATTCCTTAAATCGATCTTTTTGTAAATGATTTTCAATAGAATTTCAGCCCAGGAATAGTCAGAACGGACATTTTTGATAAAGCAGAAATGGAAGCCGAATTCCTGAATATAGTTCCTTCTCTTCAATCAGAAGATATTGCCAATTCAATAATGCATGTCATCGGAGCACCGCCCCACGTTGAAATAACTGAATTAACTATTAAACCTAAAGGAGAATTCCTTTGATTAGTAACTTACAATCTTGTAAAAAATAGAACAATTTCTAAAGCTATGTATGTTCCTTCCATATCCATAGAAAATATTTATACCATGCCATCTAATATATAACAATCCATGTACAAGAAATTACCTAAATTTATTTAGTTTTTTAAAATAATTTATTTCCGACTTTAATTAATACTATATTTTTCAAGTCATTTAATAATCTTCGGACAACCACTCAAATGAAAAAAAAATCGAAACCACTGATTTACGATCATAATTATATCAACGAATCGACGAAAACACTCGACCCATTTAGTCATTCGCACCAGCTGAAAACTATACACACCCTTCTCCCTCTACCACGACTACCATCACACCACCAGCGCCACCGACATTACCTAAACGCATTTGCGTAATGCGTAATAAGATTAGCGCTAATTTAACGCACTGCCGATCGGCGGGTGCGCGCGCTCTCGCAGCAAAGGCACTTTCCACACGCATACTCACATATATATATACCCGAGCACGCAACACACACATACACATAAACGAGTAATTTGGCCGAATTCCGACGCATATGGAATAACGAGCAAGCGCACCGTTGCTGCAACGCGGACCGCATCGATCCTTTGCACGCAGCGACACGCCTCAGACTCACGCACGCGAGAGAGAGAGGGAGAGAGAGAACGGGTAATAGAGCGGACCATTAGAGTTACGTCGTGCGTGCGCGTGCGAACCACGCACCGCAAAACAAAAAGGCAAATGAGGCGTGCGCACGTAAGCGCGAGCGTCGACGGGCGGGTTGTGCTTGCGGGTGCTACTGAGAGTGTCGATTGTCGTTGTATAGTTACGACGATGATTCGTCAAGTGCGCGTGTGTTTGGGAATGGTTGAAGGTGGTTCAAGTTGGCAATTAGAGATTTGATTTTTGGTGATGAAGTGTACAGAGGTGTTGAATAAACGTGAAGTTTATTAAAGTAGGACATTAAGGTAGACAAATTGTAAGTCCTTGTGAAAGGCTTGAATATTTACTTAAAGATTTAGTTTTTGATAAACTAAAGGACGCTGTAAACTTATTATGTCTTTTTCAGCTTTTTATGATAAAAGACCAAAAAATCAATCAAAAACTATGCAGTTTTATCTTTCCTTTGTATTTTTCATTTAATTTTGTTTATATTGAATACATTAAATGGACTTACAATTAATATCTCAGTGTAAGCAAGCTTAGAGCAGATTTGAAAGGGAACGAAGATGTGCTGTGAGATACGCGTGAAGGGCGTAGGTTCTGTAACCTTATCTAAGAATCAAAATTTGAATATGTCTTCCTTGTTCCAATGTTCTATAACTACATAAAGAGAAGGTGATACTGTGTGTTAGAATAAACTGTAAATCGTAAACTTCTAAGAAAAGTAGTTATATCTTTTGAACATGTTAAAACAGCCGTAGAAGGTGTAAGGTGTGGAAGGATTATATTGCTTGTATTTGGAATCGCCTAATGATATCAGTAAAATCGTCATCAAATCTGTTCATGAGGTTATTGCCTTTACATGAGAGATAACGGAGGATAGAGTGTTGACAAGGTACGAGCCTATTTGATTGAAAATTCGTAATTGACGACCAAATTACTTTTAGTACAAACAATTGGACACGATTAACGATTTATATAAATGAATTATAAGGGTTTAACCCATTAAAGAATTAAATTTTCATTGCTTAACACGACAGATTTACATACTTTCTTTATCCAATTGACTCTGGTTCTATAGTTTCTAACAAATTAATTTATAATTTTCGCAATTAACAATATTGATATCCGAAAATGAAGATAAGTTTAATTTCGGTATCAAATCCTATTAAGTTAATTTTTTTTAGAAATCAATACAATTCTATAACAATTTCAATCCAATTAGTTTTCCACCTACACCGATTAATTGAAACCTTTTTTTTCTAACAGTTTAATCCAACAGCGTGTAGATAAACATAGTTTAATCGTGGCTGTACATAGCTTGATCATCCTTCACTCGATATCGATTTGCAAGGGAAAGTAGACGTCGAAATGACGATGATGCATTTTTTTCCAATGAACGGGCGCGCAGCCACGCCACCGACGTGTTATCGCTTCTCGTTTAATATGAAAGAAATTATCGGACGAAATTGCTCGTCCGCGCGTGCATTATTTCCCTTTTGTTTTTAATTTTGAATAAAGCGAGTATCGCCTTTCATATTGTGACACGCACGTGGGCGCCGAAAGTGTGGTTTTGTTTGGCGTGTTTTGTTTGTAGCGAAAGGCTTAAATAATTCTAAGGGATAATCTATTAGATTGATGAATAGATTTTTACAGCAAAATATTATATATATTGTACTATGAATATATTTTTGTTTGAATAGTTTGAAAACATCTGTTTCACAATAATTGAGTTTACCGTATTCACCATTGTAAAAATTCATATTGTTTACTAGATTAAATTGTATAGTGCGTTTATTTTCGATTTTATTAATTATTTTGTTTTTTGTAAGTCAGTCAATCAAAATGGAATGGATAACAAAACCATTTATTTGATAAAAAGCATTTATTTTCAAATTCATTTCAAATTGAAATAATTTTTTTTTTTTTTTTGTAAATAAATTCTGTAACGCTGGAGTACAATGAAAAAAAAACTTATTGTGCTATAAAAATTATATTACTCAATATTAATTTCGCACCTAGATTTGATATTGTATTCAGTATAAAATAAAATGACAAAGGTTAGGATAAAAATTCCATTGTTTAATAACCTTAATTAACTACAAAACCAAATTTCGATACATTTCATCGATGCAACCTTCAAACCCGTACACATACATTATTACAATTATATTGAGATTAATTATTGGAAAATATGTTCATAGAGTTTCCATTCAAATTCGCTTTAATTTCGCAAAGTTTTAAACTGAAATATGCAATAATAAACATCATACCATTGTTATAGACAAAAATAATAATTTTTTATTTAGTAATCCATTTTCGGAGTGATTTGAATATATAAGCAAAGGAGAATGCCCATGAGAATAAGGTAAATCTCCCCAACGAAGAGAATGTACGAAATCATATCCATCGTTTAGGGCGCAAAAAACAATTAATTATAAAAAAAATCCACGCCCATAGCACGCGGAAAAGTGTCTGATGATGGCATTGATTTTTCCATGAATTTTCAGCAGACTTTTACTAAATATCCCATAAATGAGAGGCTTTGCACGTTTTTAAATAGATGAACTAATGCTCAAAAGAAAAATAATGAGAAAAACAACCAATATTAATAATTTTATTTCCAGAGTAACGGTTCAGGCTACTTACAGTATTCATACTGTAAGTACTGGCGTATTCATTAAAATGGATGAAAAGACTGATTCAAAGCAGCACTTCCGATTGACGGAGTAATAACTTTATACTAGAAATCGATAACTGCGATTTACGCCATGATCCCTAATTATGCTAAGACCTTTGCACATTTTTTAAATAATTAATCAGCAGCTTACGGAGGTACTAAGCAGATATTTATTTAATTTGCGCTTTTACATTACATAGCACTGCCGGAATAGCCGGCTTCAGGGGTGAGACGCTTGGGGAGTGCAACACCTCCTAACTCTCTTACTGCGATTTCGATATCTTTGAACGTTTTTCTCACATCAAATAATACATAGGGTTAAAGAGAACTAAAAAACATTCTAACGGAGAAGCGGCTCTGAATCAGTTTTATCGCCCATTAGCGTAGTTTTTAGTTCTCTTTGACCCTATGTAGTGAAATAGATAAGGGGTGAATTCTTTTACAATGTTTAGTCATTTCTGTAAGTAGCCTAAAGGGTTGCTCTGGAAATCAAATTATTAATATTGGTTGTTTTTCTCAATATCTTTCTTTTGTTCATCTCTTTAAAAACGTGCAAAGCCTCGTATATTTAGTATAAGTCTGCTGAAAATTCATGAAAAAATCAATGCCACCTTTAGCCGTTTTCCCACGTGCTACAGGGATGAATTTTGCATTTTATATATCTGCAGATCTATTCCATCGTTAAAATTCAAAACAAATAGTGTCTAGAAAAAATTTCTATTATTTTCCCATACTTTCATAAAAACTTGTATGTTAACTTTTTGACAGAAGTTTTCATATTAATTTTACAAAATTTTACAACTGAGAATCCCTCGACCAAACTTTTTTCAAAATTTGTATCTTCTCTTAAAAAAGTGATAGATGAAATCTGTCATCAGAATAAAACTGTTTTAATTGGTTGTTGTTGACTCATTTGATTGGTTTATATAGAATAGGCGACAAAATCAAATGTGTTTAAATTTTAAAGATTGAATTCTTGAGTTGAGTATTTATAACTAAATAATTAAAATAGTATAAGAAAAACTTCATTATTTTATTTATCAATATTACGTCATTATCCTATAATTTGAATGCATTGAAACGAACTTTTAAATTAAAACTAACATTATCATGATCATAACATAAAAAAAATAAATAAATAAACAGAAAAAATATTTTTACATTTTTGGACGATTTACATGCATTATAAATATATGCATATGCTATATTCTGCATTGTATCGATTTTCAGGTCTATTTTAAACTTTAAATTTTATTGTTTAGTTTCGATATATAACATTGATTTATTATGTAGTAAATCTACATGCAATGAGTTTCGACGTTAATTATAATTATATCGTTATAACACCATAATGTTTTATCGACTTGTACGTAATAAGTTGGGTGACATGGTGTTTAAAGCAACACGTTATAGGATGAAATTAATGTTATCCAAACAAGATTCAAGCAACAGTAAAATAAGTTTGGAATTTATATTTATTATTCTTCCCGAACAACTACCTATTTTCGATATTAACAATCGCTCATCATAAACAATATACACACCCTCAAACAAAATCATTATTCATTCGCGCTTTATCGCATCCGATAACAACCGAATTCTCTCCCACACCTAATAATCATAATCTCAATTTTATTAACACTCCGGATTGTCCACTATTTCCAGAGTTAACAATCCCGCATAATACACACATACACATATAGAAAACCATTCCGTTAAATGTACGAGCGATTAAGCGACGATTTACGATGATTTTCACAACGACAGCCACAGGACTATACACACATACTTGTCGACCCACAAAACTACTTGCCTCCTCACTCGCCGATGATTTGAGGCCGAAACTTTTCAGCCGCGCACACGCGCGTACGTAAGTTCCCGATGGACTTTTACTCGAGCATTTTTCGGTCAACTGCCCTCCACTGTGGGAAACTTGGCCCAAACAAGCCTTTTGTACGCACGAGCAGAAGGCCATTGGTGTGTACGCGAGCAGCCTGGGAGTTTTAGGAAGGGTGGGGGTAAGAGTGCGAGCGTAAGTGGTCACGAAATGGCCGGGCGGCTCTTTTCAACAGAGCTGTTTTCGGTTATAGGAGACGGCGATGCATGTGAGTGAATGAATGCGTCGTAAAGTAAAAGGAAGAAAAAAGGTAAGAGTTTGATGTGACGTTGGAAGTACTGTATTATTGAGGTCAGATATGGGAGTTAACATTGTAAATAAAAACAAGAGATAGATTGTTCATGCAAATCTTATGAGGTTATGTTGGTGGTATCATTGCGTAATTTTATCATGAAGCGTGGTAAAGGCAAGTATACTGTATAGATGAAAAAATTATCCTTACAGATATGACCGTAAAATAAACAAACCATATTTTTTTATAACAAAACCGCACCTACAATGACGTATCAAGATCTCCGTCTACCGCATTGTGTATATCGCGGACGATATTCATTGTTACAAACTCGAAGCGAAAAGGCGATGCGCATAAAAACGCAACGATGAAATAAAATTCGGAAATCACAACGAAATCGCGCCAATATGAATCCCCGTCATCTTATAAAAACCAATAAAAGTACATATATATATACACACAATACGTTTGGTACATATTTTTATTTTACGTATATAAAATAAGCCAGCTATTCGACCGCTCACTGCCACATATCCAACGCTAGCAATAACAAACGCTTTTTTCGAAAAAATCCCTCCCTCCCACCACAGTAGAAACAGACGCGTATATATACACAGACAATGCGACGCGGCAACCGCTTATTGTCTCGTCGACCCGTTTCCACGACGGCAAATAAAAAACATCGTCATCGAAACGATTTTTGCGAAATAAGAAGTCGCCCTACCCTCACCCTTCTCTCTTTTGCGGAAATCCCTCGCGAGCTCGCCGAGGCTCTTTATTGGCTCGTCCGCGGTGGTATCGACCTCCTCCTTCCCCTCCCGTAAAATACATAACTGCGGTTTCGAGCTAGCGGCAGTGCTGGTGGAATGGATATATCGCGATGGGCTTCGCGAATCCGTATTCTCGCTGTACAGCGTTGGAATGTGATGCTGCTTTCGCGTGTGGAGGTAGGGGAAAAACAAAAATTAGATGGGTGGGAGAAGTCGTTGAGATGTTTTAAAGTTGGTAATTATACGTATTTAGGAAGATACGATAAAATCTATGGTGGTTTTTGGAAATCTTGCTGAATTAAAAATTTGAAAGTCATTTTTAACCTTGTGATTAGAAGAAAATGAGATGAGAAAAATACGTAATTCCCAGTACAGTTGGATTTTCTAAATTGTTAAATAGTTTCCTTCATTTGCGGTTTGACTGTATTCAAACAATATTAGGAAATGATTATTGGATAGTTTGTTGATGTAACATTTTCTTTTTGTATGATCCAATATCTATCATCTTAAAAATCGATGATTCATAACATTTTTCTTTAATAAGTTAGCTAAATATTGCTATGAGTACAAATTATTTTTTTTTTTTTTTATGTTATTTAACGTCGCCCTGTTTATGCTCCCTTGCGGTGCTAATCGACGACGGAGGTCTGT